>QVIK01000270.1:0-62373 GCA_003957845.1 Oidium heveae
CATCAATGTGTATGGAAGTCAGCAACGTTGAGGGGCCGATTTCCACGCATTCGAAACTCATGAGAGCGAGATTATCCCATCGTTGTTCTCGAGAGACCAAAACAGTCTATTGTTGACATGCACCGTCCATACTGTGTATGGGCAGCACGTAACCCTACCGCTGATATTTCCCCCATCACTGCTGCAAATATTGGCCCTAGTCGTAGGTTTCTGAAATCACGGTCCTTGGCGTTTTTTCCTCGAACAATTGCCAATTGGCAGTCGCATATAAGCCTTATGGCCATACCTACAAACAAGAGATCACTTGAGAGATAATAATTTATTTTGTATGATGCTCTAGCTCAAGCCTTACAAACACACGCAGTATTAACCAGTAGATACTCCAATCTATTTTTTTACAGCGTGTGCACTCTCCACTCGAGACGTTGTCGTACTACCAAAATGGAGAATGCAGTTCATCCATGCACCATCAAATTTATCCTCATTGACAAGTCATATTGATTCAAGATAGCGCCTCACATGCCCGGTGATTGATACCCGCATCTCTACGAGATTTGTTGTATAGCTCACACTGGTGGGCAAGCTTGACAGCACATTCCATGAATTGAAGAACTCCTCAAATAATTCTTGTGAGCTAAAAAATGACCTATGCTTTGCCAAGATGTTTTTACTGATATGCCACTGGCAGAGCGATGTGCCTGCCATTAGGTTTATTTCAGATATCGCACTCATCAATGCAAGTTCCTGGTCGGTAACAAATGTGATATTTTGTTCATGATAGTTGATGCTAAAGTCCTGAAATATCTCGCCGAGCTTGCCCATCGTCTAACGATAGTCTACAATTGTCTCGTTGCGCATAAGGCAGTAACAAGAGGTAAAAGTTGAAATTGTTGCTATTATTCCAGTCACCTGAAGTAAAGGACGCTCATAGCGATTTGTTGGGTAGGTTGCATCAATGAGCCAAATTTTGCTGCGACTGCACTGTTGGCAAATTTGCCTCGCAGACGGAGACGCAATGAAAAGGTGAGACAGCTGCTGCGTCTCAGGATGCTGTTACACGTAATTCATTGCTCCTAAGGTATTTGCTACGCCGTCTAATAGAGTTTGTAAGGGGGTGCACCATGCCAGTAAGACAACTTTTTGAACGCGTCGCTAGTTGCTTATATCCTGCGGAATGGGAAACATATTATTGTTTTTCTGCTATATTGTGGCCAATATACAGCTAGATGGAGCTCCTGCTTGACTAAGAGAAAGCACAGTTGCTTGTTCTCTACTTGCTAAGGTTTTGCCTTTAGGGTGTGCTAATAGGTGCGCAAAAGCTTCATAGTTGTGGTCTGGGATGTCAACCACAACTGTTCAGGCTGTTGCCTATTTAAAGTGAATTGATACGCGGAAAAAACAATCGGTCTTCCGACTATAACTGTTGCGAGTTGTTGAGTTCCTAAGAGGAATCCTGCCTACAAACATTGCAGTGTCTGACCTTTGATCAAAGATCTCATTACCTACACTGGTAAAACGCAACCTAGTAGGTACTTCATAGTAGTGATCTTCGAAATAAAAGAGAGATAATGGACTAGAATTTATATTCCAAGTTTGTTGATGAGATCAAATTCCTTGCTAAAAACAGGGTATTTTGAGAAAAGTTTTGTCAGTCAGCAATACTAGTGCTGTTTCTTTCAGTAACTATTTTTTGTGTCGTTAACTTACAAAAGAATTAAGTCGCCTTTTTATACCTGTTCCAAGATTCATCTTTTATTTATCGAAATAATTTTTGATCGTGAAAAGCTTCATCTTTCTGAAGTTAATGATTATAAAGTTAATGCCTCACCCAGTTTAACACAGGAACTTAATGCCTCTTGGAGTTACTCCATTTAAATTGACTTTCATACGAGGTGGAGTTCCAAGCTTTCAAGAAACTAATAATAACGGCTACCTTTTACACTCCTTTTCATCCATGAGAAGTATATGTTTTTGACAACAATGTTTTAGCTGAAACATAACATGAAGAGAACATTACCGGTTTTGAACATTAGAATGCCTTTTACCCTAATATCATGATTTGAAATTCCCAGCTCTCGACATTGTGTCAGAAATCATGATTATTTTGCGATTCTGAGGGTAGCAGTGATGTCATTTCGTGCGCGATGGTACTATAAAAAATTTCATAAAGAAAGGTATTAATGTATGCTGCGATAAGTATTGATTTTTTTGTTCAGATTGGTATCTTGGATTGAAGCTACAAATCCTTGTGGGACTGATTAATGGATAAACCAAAGCGATTTTCTTTGTTTACATATTTGTTTACTTGGTTTGAGAAAAATTCAATGGAAAAAACCAGGATCAAATTGTAGCTAGAGCATAATTGGTCAAGGAGACAGGCCTGCGGTTCGATTTTTCCATCTTGGGTTATGCTTGCCGGGGTGTGGTTAAATTTAGAGTGACGCGCCAAAAGTTATGAAAGGTCGATATGTCGATATGGGGCTGAAACAGAGTTATGACACGAATAAATTACTTTAGTAGTAGTTTAGTAAGGAGTGGTCAGCGTGGATTGGTTGAAAACTGATACGCGCCAATCATTGAATCTAAAAGGTCCAGATTTGTGCAAAGTGGGGGGGGCATTTAATTTTCTCGGAGGGGGCAAATAACATTTCCCTATATATATATGAACAAATGATTACATAATTTGGAGTCATATGATATATATATATATATATATATATACTGTTACCTTACAACACTAACTGAGTGTATAGCTGGATTTATCAAAGAGCCAAAATCCTGCTTAGATTTAGCAAGATGCTTTAAATTTCTATAAATTATGTGTGAATATAATAATGTTTTGCACTAAATTTAGTTGATTACATATAGCCCTTTTTTTATCTATTTCATACTTCTTTGTGGTGATACTAGTTAGGAGTTTAGCCCAGAGTCATTTATGTGCAGAATTTAACGCCAATCTTCACCAAATTAATTCATCATGAATAATTATTCCGCCCTCATTCTCATTTAACGAGCCAAAATCCAGCCAGTAATACCTGTACTTTTATACAGTGTATGGTTGTCTAATAGATATAAAACTTTTGGAGATCAATAAAACTTATTCATGGACGACGTGACCGAGACAAACGAGATTTCAACAGGAAAATTTAAAACTCTATACAGCTCCGGCCGCTTTCATCTTTTTCCTCAGGTGATTCTTATAGTCCCCTGATATGATGTTAGAATCCATTTTTCTCAATTAAAAGTATATTCTCTTATCTGTGGAGAAGTTTTCAGATTCGAGATAAATGTCAGTTAACATACCTATACTGCCAGACCATCTACGAATAGTCTGATTTTCACAAACCATAATATCTTTTGCGATTTTATCCAGAAGTCTAAAGTCATGAGAGACAACAACAACACCTGTAGTAAATGTTAGTTAATCTATAATGACATATAATCAGTAGATGAGTCGAGTTTTCTAAGTTACCTCCTGTAAATGCATTGATTGCGTCAGCCAGTGAATCAATTGTTGGAATATCAAGACCGTTTGTTGGTTCGTCAAGTAGGAGCATATTGGGGCCGTCAATTGCTAGAAGTGCAAAGACAATTCTAGATTTCTGGCCCTCAGATAGAGTACCCATTAATGCAGTTTGTGCATCACCACTAAGACCATACTTCCCCAATTGTTGTCTCCAGTATTGATAATCTTGACTTTTTTCAGAATATTTGTCCCTAACAAAGTCGAGGGCAGATTTAGTGAGGTCTAACTGCTCAGAAGAATGTTGGGAATAAACTCCCATTTTCAAGTGCGTATGACGGGAGACAGTACCACCAGTTGGGGAGAGCTTTCCTGTCATTAAGCGTAGTAATGTTGACTTTCCAACACCATTGGGTCCAACCAAAGCTGTTCGGGAGTCCATATCAACACCTAGGTCTAAATGTCTGTATAAATCATCCTTGGGGTCGCCGGAATAAGAAAACGTAACATCATCAAACGATAAAACAGGAGGAGGGAGTTTTTCTACATCCGCAAATCTGAAAGTAAAGATACGGTCTGGCTCAACTTTTTGTATGAAACCATCTGCCTCCATCTTATCCAGTATCTTTTGACGTGATTTTGCCTGTCTGACTAAGTTGGCATAAGTACCGGCAGAAGCAATGAATTTTTTGATATGGGCAATTTCATCCTGTTGTTTCTGGTATGCTTTCATTTGATTAACTTCCAGCTCAGAGCGAGTCTTTTGATATGTATCGTAATTTCCACCATAATAAGTTAACTGTTTTTGTCGCATGTCGATCATATTAGTGCAGACTCCATTCAAAAAGTCCATTGAATGAGATACCAATACAAGACTTCGATCCCATTTCTTGAGGTATTCTTCCAGCCATACACAGGCTTCCAAATCTAAATGCGCAGTGGGGTCATCAAGTAGAAGTAAGGATGGTTTGACAAAGAGGGCTTTCGCTAAGGCTACACGCATACGCCATCCACCAGACATATCCTTGGTCTTTTTGCTAATTGTTTTCTTATTAAATCCGAGACCAGTAAGAATGAGTGAGGCGCGGGTAGAAAACGTTGATGGGTCCATGTTTTCCATACGCTGAGAATTTTTAGCTTTTGGAGCTCGAATTATTCACTTATATAAATACCTCATATAAATCCATAAGTAGGGGACTTTCAGGACCGTCATCTTCAAGAATCTGTTCAGCCTGTTTATCTAGTCTTTCCATCTCATTTTCAGCCTCTTTGACAACCCACTCTAGGGCACCAAGCTCACTTGGAGGAGCACCCTCATTTAACAAGTAAATATCCACATGCTCTGGTATTGGAAATTCACGTTTATCAATGGCCTTGAGAAGTGTAGACTTCCCACATCCATTTTCACCGAGCAAGCCGTATCTCCTGCCATATGTAAGTTCTAATGTAGTGTCTGTAATTAGAACACGCCCATGAAAAACAAGAGAGACTGAAGTTATTTTAACATCTCTACTCTGCTTTAGAGAGCTGAGAACACCAGTTGTAACCCTATCAGAAAGGCCTTGTTTGTCCATTTGGCTAGCTAGCCGGTTAATTTCATCTGATCTGAGGGATTTCTCAGGCTGCTGATCTTCAGGAAGTGGATTTCCATCTGCATCAAGAAGAGGTGATGTTGCGTTCCCCGAGGCATTCTTGGAGGCTGCCTTTGATCGAGAAGAGACTGATTTCTTTGTCGTCTTCCCTTCAGCAGCTCTCTTGGCTTCACGGGCAGCCTTTGAAGCGGAAACCATGGTGCTTTCGCTGGATGACCAAAAGATGAGGGGGTGGGAGATTTTAAATATTCCTGTGGATTGTTTAAGAGAAGTTCTGTGGCTTCTATCAGTGGGGCTACATTTAAGCATGAGATAAACTTACTACCCCCAGTAAAATAATCTTGTTTGATTGGTAAGTCTGTCCAATCAAATTGCGAGTCGCTCGTTTCTGTTCTAGTTAGAATATCAAAATAATATAGAAATTTCAAAAAATTATCAAAAAGTACGCCAGTTATTACACTAAACCCTTATTTCACTAAAATTATTTTACAATACCTCTCGAATCACCTATCCAAATCAAATTCTAGGCTATCCTCAGCGTACTATAGCGATATCTCTACGCGCTCACTGCTTTTACATATCATCTTATCAGGAAAAAAGTACAAAATTCCTCAGTTTGATTATCTACCACATTTGAGATTACCCGGGATCCTCATGGCAGCCACTAGAGTAAACCCAGTGCGTGTGGGTGAGGTATGCGCAGCCTCTGAAACCTCTTTACGAGCCGCGAATTTACCGGTCTTAAGAGTCTAAGCACCAACCATTACCTCGTATGAGAGTCAAGCCTCGACAATGCGCGTTTTCTGTTCACAACTAGTCAACCAAATTAAAAAGTAGGCCAAACTAGTTTCCGAAAGAAAAACAGTTGAGACGTGTCAAATAAGTGTATATTTTCATAACTTCATTATAATTTTTGAGGACAATATGACGGACTCTAATACAGATTGCTCAAGAAGGCTAACTGGAAGGTCATGCTTGAGCGACATCTTTCAACCAGGTTACGAAATGCTCTAGTTACCGCCAAAAACTTACCCTCAGAATAACATTCTTTTGTCGCATACATCCGCCAAAAAGATGCAGCCAATCAAGAAATCAAGTATCGAGCAACACCATCCGAAATGCCAGTACCAGCTAAAATGACGTACACTTTTACGGTTTCCTCCACTACTGAATTAACTGTCTCACATGGAGAATTAGTGATGGTCTTAAATATGTTATGTGAAAAAGGTCCTGATGGTCGACTGACTCCTCAAGCCAGGAATGCATGTCGTTCTCTTGGCCGATGCTATAGGTGTGATCAAGATGGCCTTTAGCAATAAAATTTTCTCTTGGAATTTATTGTTAATGGATGCGAGGACTCTACACCGAAAGCGTTCAGGTGGATTCCATACATCTCGACCGCGGGTATACTAATATTACCATGCTTTTACTCTGATGCTGGAAGCGCACATAGTTTTGCATCTGGTACAGGATGTAGCACGCTAGTCTCATGGCTCGACCTTGAGGTCGAAGTCGCGTCACGGTGCACTGGGACGCTGTCTAGAGTTCATTCGTACGTAGCGTCCACTAGAAGGTGTTTCAGCTGCGAATACATATGCCAATTACAAAGAGCCGTTGAATACAGCAGTATCTATTCAGTGTCGTCAGTTGAGATTTCGTTACCAATTGATTAAAAAAAGTTAAAAGGTCAACTTCAATATATAGTCGCCTATTCAAGTCACTTACAGCATGTTACGCGGGCCTCTCACAGTTTTCCTTCTCACGTCACATGTACATAAATTCTCGGATAGAAAATGAAACTCTCACTGCCCTCGTTGATACTGGCGCCTTTGGCCTCGCGTTCATTTCTAAATTTTTTCTCAAGACCTCAAATTATCATGGGAAGAAATTGCCAAATCCGTTTCACTCACTGGATTTGAGGGAAAAGAGGGACCTGTAATAATCCATCAGCTTACTTTTCTTATGAAAATAAGAAATTACTCAGAGAAAATATCCGCCTATATAACTAACCCGTGAAAGTATGATCTAATCCTTGGTCTTCCTTGGCTAGAAAAATATAAGCTCTTTATAGATTGGAAGAACATACACTGACATTTGGCGAGCTGTGCTTGAAAGGAACTTGTTACAAATAGAAACGACAATCCCTTATGTTAACTCTTAATCTGCCGCCTCAAAGATAGTAACCCCTCTCATCAATATTAAACATATCACTCATGGTCATAATAATAGCGCAACTTTTAACCACCAGCAGGCGCCACAGCATTAGAATTCTAGAACTTAGTATATAAGTCAGGTATAACAATTTTACGCTTAGTATGCACGAGACCTTCTTCTTGACTTACAAATGCAAAGATTACCCACGATGCAGATAGACAATTCAAATATTGTATTCAATATCAGATCAAATAATGAAAGCAATGTGTATTTGAATTAGTGATGGTAGTTTATTTTCTGATCTATAGGGAATAAACTAATTGTACATTTACTGCCCTTATATATTTCTTCTTCTTCTTCTTCTTCTTCTTCTTCTTCTTCTTCTTCTTCTTCTTCTTCTTCTTCTTAGTCAAAGACTGTATACTAGGAAATGAAAATTTGCCCTCATTCCTCTTAATTTGACAATCATGATATCATCTGGTTATGATTGCAATGTCAAATCCGTGACCTTGTAGTCATTATTGCTGAGTCAAGCTAATTTTTAATCTCAACATAATCTGTATGATAATTATTATGTGAGGCTAATTATATCACAGTTTCCTATATAGGCCATGAATGGTTAGATGCCTGCGATGGCCATCGAAGGCTACAGGACTCATCGGCTTGCCGGCCGTTACATTCTCTAGAGTTTCTGAAAAGATAAGAGTGTCGTTCACATATGTGATACAGAATCGATCAAGAAATCCGTGAAGAGTATGATTTATATAAGCCTGGAAAGTGGCAGCGTCATTACACAAACATGAAAAGAACTAAAGACTTGAATAATCCGTATCGGGATGCGAACGCCGCTTTCCAATCATCATTTTGCTTAATTCAAAGATTATTAAAGACGGAAATTATATCGAGTTTAGTATTAATATAGCTTGAGACAGCTGAATGAGGGTTTCTGCTATTAGTGGCAATGAGTGACGATTTCCAACTGTAATATTATTTGGTCCTCAGTAGTGGATGCAGAATCTGAGATCACTATTAGGTTTCTTGACAAATAAAACCAGGGCAGTAGCCGGAGATCAAGAGACTCGAATGAGTCCCCTAGAGAGTTCCTTATCAAGATATTCGCGAAGCGCTTTTGGTTCAAATTGACTCATAGATTCTGGTCGAGAGATAGGGGAGCTTTTACCCGGGTGTAGCTCTACGGTATGATCCCAAGGTCTATGAGATGGGAGCGTATTAGCTTTTTTTTTTTTTTATCAAAAACGTTGAGAAAGTCATGATAAAGTACGAAACCAGCTCGAGAAGGAGAATCAGCCTATGGCTCCTTTAGTTATAAAATTACTTCAGAAATTATACGTTGCCACTACAGCTTGAATAGGCTGACTTGAATTGTCAGAATTTCATTCTTCATTCATCCAGACCACTACGTCCCCCTTTTTAGAAGGTCTCATCATAGAATAAAGTCTTTTCCCAAATATAGAAAAGCTCATCTACGTTTAACATGCCCAAGGATATCCATTCAATCATTAAGCGTGACCAAAATAAACACTTAGCAAAAGTTAGCTGTAGCCAAAGCCATGGAGGCGAAACGCTCCCAAAATTAAACTTTTTGAGAAGCTTCACCATTATGTCATTCCGTCTACCTTAGTTAAGTTGAGAGAGAGCCAGCCGTACGATATATTAAATAATGATTAAAAAAAGGAGTATGGAGAATTTAAATTTACTTTTAGATTCTATTACAGATCTTCCATATTACCATAATATATCACTACTTGGGGGGGGGGGAAAAAAAAAAAGGCAGAAAAAGATTGTGCATCTAATATAGAGTTTGATGTTTCAAAGGAAACACTGGTTATAAGTAGTTCAATCCCCGGAAAAGAAAAGAAAAAGCACAAATGGACAGTGAGTGAGGGAGCCTTTCTTCGTCAAAGATCCGCTCGCTACTTATCAAGGCGCGCGCGCGCGAGAGAGAGAGGTCGATTTAGAAAAAAGGAGTAAACTTTAATAACACATTGTTTTTATATATTTAATTAAGGGAATCGGTATTTGTACTACACCGACCCTCCACCCCCTGAACTTAATTGTGATTGGTGGAGCCTGACATATTTGAGAATGCTCCGGAGCTGTTTATGTCAGCTACATTATCGACAGGCTAGCTCCGTGTAAACCCTTGCTTAGTGCCTCTAAAAGTGATGAACTATTTAATTCATGCCATTGTTGACATGGCAACTAATAATGTATGATAAAGAGGGAAAATCACCCAAGTATTGTCGCTACATAGCAATTTTCGAGCTCATGCATTGCCCAAGCGTAGAACTCCTGCGTTTCTTGACGCACGAAACAGAAAAGAATTGTGAATGTCTCGTTGGCTGCAGTTACACCTGTTCCGTGCAGTAACCGCATTTTATACTGATTAGTCTTATAGGTATTATCTAAAAGAAACACCTTATTGGCCGAAGGATTTTTCACTACAGTTTCGGCTCTTATCTGATAGATGAAAAGACAAGTGAGATTTCCATCTCAATTACGTTTGTAAGCATGCTGAATATGTCTAGCAATGCCTCAATCTCTAATCTACCATCAGTCAATTCTCTTTTTTTGAACTTTTTAATATTGTAGATTTCTTGACGAGATATTAAGATTCTCGAGTTTTGTTGGTTTAGAACCCCTATTACAAAGCGAAGTTTTGCCCCGATACTGCTCAATTCGTGGACAGTTTCAACTTCTGCCTCAGTGAGATATCTTACAGATAGATATGCAGCAATATTGTCTGCAGCCTCATGATTATGTTCTGCATCTTTAGATATACAGAGAAGGAACGGGCAATCTTGTCCTTATGTGCAATACTTCTCACATTAGCTTGACTAGATGGTTTACCACTGTGAACACATTTTAGGATTATATTTTTGATCGTGCCACAAGCTTTGTTTCCTATCCTTTGAGTACGTCGAATATTCAAACAAGAACCATTTGCCTTTGCATAAGATTTCTCGGCTTCTGTGGCTTCTTCAAGTGAAGAATAAGACACGGTCATTGATAGATTTAAACGAGAGATATTATTAGTGTCCACTGTCAAGATAGTGGGATTGTTAAGATGTAGGTCTTGAATGTCTAGGATGTCTAGAATTTCAGTTACGTAGAGAATGATGAGCTTAGACTCACTGTTTGGAATCTTCTGGTTTGGTAATAAAAGAGCATGTTAAAGTTAGGTGGAGTTTGGAATATGTTTCGTTCGAGATATTCGTTAGATGATTTATACGTCTATTACTGCTTACAAACTTTTGAATACATACGACCAGGTTGCCATGTCAACAATGGCATGAATTAAATAGTTCATCACTTTTGAGGCACTAAGCAAGGGTTTACACGGAGCTAGCCTGTCGATAATGTAGCTGACATAAACAGCTCTGAAGCATTCTCAAATATGTTAGGCTCTACCAATCACAATTAAGTTCAGGGGGTGGAGGGTCGGTGTAGTAAAAGTACCGAAAAAGGGTAGTACAAATACCGATTCCCTAAAATTAGCTTACTTACAATTTTGCATCAATGGGTAGGTAAATGAAGTAGTGACTGACTAATCTTTTTTTTACATTCTTCCAAGTGACTCAATTGCAATTGAGCGCGCCCTCGGACTCTAGATGGCATAGCGCTACAGTCATATTAGTAGTGTATGCCCCCCTGTAGCGAGAAGTATCCCCCATTTAATACTCCCCTACGATTTCTACCGTGTCCATAGGCTATGCTAAAACTTTATTGGAGTTGCTGGACTTCACCAATCAGTACTTTGTACAGGGCAGAAGCGTAATAAGAACAGTTGCCAAAAAGAAGTGAAGAACGAAACCCGATTCTTTACACGTATTGGCCAATTAGCTAGACTAAGAAAGCTCCAATCTCGAGGGCAAACACCTATTCGAGCAATATTATAATAAGAACTGATCCTGAGACTTAAATAATATTTAAATTTCATCAACTTCCACCGGGATTGGCCCTTCAGGGTGCAAATTAGACTCTATCTAGAATTTAAAAAGAAAACTTTACCGTATATAGATTTATTATGGGAGGTTAAGTAGTTTGAAGAATTGGGTTTTGGAGAAGACTACATACGTACATATTATATCTTCATTTTCGTTTGCTTAGGTATTAGATTGGTTTTCTTCTTCTTATTTCACTTTATTCATCAACTCTACAAGGTCTTCTACAGTTAATATACATTTCAAATCATAGACTTCGACTCTGCAGATCTACTCGACTCGATAATCTGTTGGGGGAATTATTAAGAATAAAAACATTAAAAATATTTTGAATGATATCCATGCCAAACTTTTGTGTAGCTCTTTTTACAGTAGCACATTTTTCGGACCTTGTCAATAACTTAGCTTCCATCTACCATAGCAAGTTTTTGCTTTGTTGTTTTTGCTTTTTTGCTGCCACCACTCTTTCGGGGCTTCTTAGCCTAAGGCCACTCTCAGCTTCTGCAATATTTGTCGTAGAACCTAGACCTTTGTTGGATCTATCGTCAAAGTGACCTTCGCCTAGATTTTTTAGCACGTTAAGAAAAATAATTTTAGCAAGCAACTAACCTTCGTGATATAAGTCTTCTAAGCTACCAGTTGTAGATTTACCCTCTGCCTTTCGTGACTTTCCTTTTCCTCTTTTCTTCTCGGGCTCTTTGGCCTCTTTCTCTGCTAATTCTTGTTCTTTCCTTTCAATTTCAGCTGCCTCATCATCATCAACAAGCCACATGGCAATATCTTTCGTGCGATTTTCTTTGCTTCTGGTATTAAAATCAACACCAGCGCCACCAGTCATGACTACTTTCTGGACTTCTTCTTTTTGAAGCGCTCGTTTACGAATGCGCTCTTCTATCGTACCACGAGTAATCATGCGATATACCGTTACTTGTTTCGTCTGACCGAGACGATGAGCTCGATCCATTGCTTGCGAGTCAATTGTTGGATTCCAGTCAGAGTCATAGAAGATGACAGTATCTGCAGTAGTAAGGTTAATACCTAGACCACCAGCTCGAGTTGAGAGGAGAAAAATGAAAATTTCAGGTCGAGTCTGAAAATCATGAACAGTGTCCCGCCGATCTTCAAGCTTGGTTGAGCCATCGAGACGAAGATACTTGTAATTGCGGTAGGTTAGGTATTCTTCCATGAGATCTATCATACGTGTCATTTGGAAATATAAAAGAACACGATGACCACCTTCCTTAAGCTGAAAAAGTAGTTTATCTAATTTAGCAAGCTTCCCAGAATCAGTAACGAAACGACGCATAGAGGGAACTTGAATATTAGTGAACCGTTTTATCTCTGAAGATGGCGCAGGAAGCATTTTCAGTTGTGGGAAGTCAGAAATTTTGACCTGTGATGTTATCAAAGCTCTTTCTTCACTGAGTGATGGACCAAATAGAGCTCGTCGCATTGGAATATTAAACATGATTTTCTCTCTCTCAATATTAGAGCCACTACTAAGACAAACAACCTCTATTGGTGGGGCAGTTGCCTTAGCCTCACCACAAGGTTCTAGTCGACTCAGACCAGATTCTTCCCATGAATAATTTGCTATATTGAATAGTTTATTTAAATAACCCTCATTTGTGTTTTGAGCAACTGATCGCTTATTATTACGATCACAAATATTCAAAATCTGATGATGAGGATGGAATGTATGGTCATCATCATCATCATAAACAACATTTAATAAGTCTAGATATTTAAATTCTTGCACTAAATTAACTGCTCGTTTGAATATGCAGTTTCGAGAAGCATTCGAAATATGACTTATTGATGCACCAGACAACGGAAGAAAAGAAAAGGCATTGTTTTCGGTCAAATTCTCATGGATATACTCTGGATTGAAAATGCTGAATAACTCATTCACGTATTTTCTTCTAAATCCAGCAACCCAATTATCTTGTCCAGGCAAGTCAATCCGACCACTATTCCGCCAGATTAGTTTAGGCAAGATGTACTCAATTGCATTACGTGTTGAGTATTTAACTTCTACATTTAGACCTTCTCGTAGAATTGACCCACACTGAGCAAAGGAGCTAAAAGAAAATGGTGAAGATGTATCAGCGCGTTCGAATAGATCAGGGTGATTACAGACTTTTCGAAACTGCATCACCAGGTTCATTAGAGTACCAGAATCATTATCATCACCAACAGTTACTTTCTCAATAAGATCTATAATACTTATTTGATTGCGTAGGTTGTTGTAATAGGCTCGTTGTCGATAAGTCAGATCACAGAATAGATCAATTTCAATTTTATCACCCAATTCTTTTTGAACATGTTTCTTGACCCGACGAAGCATAAATGGCTTCAAAATCATATGCAGTCTTTTGAGTTGATCTTCATTTAGTTTTGTGTTACTTTGAGCGTGGCTCTCAATATCTTTTGAAAACCATTCGCTGAACTCGTCATGAGAATCAAACAAACTTGGCATAATAAAGTGAAGTAGTGCCCAGAGTTCTTGCATGTTATTCTGAATTGGTGTACCTGTAAGTAACAAACGATTCCTACAGTTGAAGCTAAGTAGTACTTTCCATCGAGAGCTTTGTGAGCTCTTTATAGCTTGAGCCTCATCAAGAATCATGTACTGCCATTTCATTTTTTGAAAGTAACTGACATCAGAAACTACCAACTGATAAGACGTTATAAGGACATGAAAGGCAGAGTCTTTAGTGTATGCCATGTGCCTTCGATCCCAAAACTTTCTCAAAACCTTACGATCAGCTCCTGTTCCCCAGTATGGTAATACCTTGAGTGCTGGTACAAACTTTGTAATTTCCTGCTGCCAATTATGAAGAGTTGATGCAGGCGCAACAACTAAAAAAGGTCCCCAGATCCCATGCTTTTCTGCCAAATAGGCCATGACGGAAATTGATTGGACAGTCTTACCAAGACCCATCTCATCAGCTAAAATCCCATTAATTCCTTGTTCATATAAGTTTACCAGCCAATTGAGGCCTTTTAGTTGGTATTCTTTGAGTTGAGCTTGTAATAATTTCGGTTGCTCAATCTCAATATCATCTAAGCCAGCAGGGTTCTGAAAGTTCATCTCACCTTCTTCATCCAAGGTAGGAGAATCTTCTTGTTTATTGAAAGCTCTTGCTTTATTTTGAGCCTCTTGGATGGCATTGTGTGCGTTGGCCATAGCAGCTGCTTTCAGGGCAGAGTCATCATCCGCATCAAAATCAAGATCTCCAAAACGAGTTACTTGAGTAGATGTTGAAATATCTTGATTCTGAATATTAACCACATGTTCGATAGCCGGGTTCTTGGTCTTTTCAACATCAGGAAGATCGGTTGAACGTTCTATTTCATCAGTTTTGATTTTTTTGCTAATGAAATGTGAATATAATTCTGTCTGTGATATAAGGAAATTGAGCTTTCTTTTTTGTCTATTGGCCTCTCTATCAGCCTCAGCCTTTTTCGCGTTTTCAATTTCTTGTTTTTCAGCTGCACGCCGAGTATCACGCTCTTCTCTTTCATTCCTTTTCCAGAAGGATGCCATTTCTCTCATAACACGCTTAGCACGAGCCTGGAGATCTTTCGTTCCTTTATTTGTTCTAAGTTGCCAGCGTTTAGCTTCCTTAGAAGCTAAAATTGCTGTCTTTTTCAGATTTGATACTTTTGTAGCATATGATTCACCAGCAATTTTGTAAACTTTGTTAACATCTTTTCGAGCAAGATCACGCCATATTTGGTCATATATTTGGTGGTAACCCTTGGAAATAAATGGCGTAGCAGATATAGGAGACTCATCCCGATTAATCTTCAATCTAATTTTTGGCTCTTCCTTAATTGATACTACCTGTGCCAAGTCATCTCCAGCATCAATAGCAGCTTGTGCGGCTTCCGCGGAGTCCTTCTCGGCTTGTTTCTGCTCCTTAGACTTCCGTAGTCGAGCACCACCGCGTTTAGGCTTCAATTTCGGCGTCTCATCAGAGTTTACCAGACTAGATAGCATACTTCCGTCAATTTTTGACTCTACTTGAGCAACTGGTGAGACGCCAGAGCTCTTCTGATCTCCTTGTTCTAGAATAATTTTTGTTTGATGGGCCTTTTTCTCCGCACGTTGAGCTTCCCTAATGAATTTTTGTCGCTCTGCTTCATTCTCAGCCGCCTTAGCTTTCTGCATGGCTATTTCCTTCTGTTCAATATTGGCAGCAACTGTTTTTTCACGGCGACGCTTTCGCTGCATATCTTTTTTCCTCTCCTTTTCAGCCTTTATTTCTTTCTCCTGTACTATAGTGATTGCTGATTCTAGGTAGACATATTTGTATCGAAGTTCACCAAAGGTTGCATGTCGTCCGAGCTTTGTAGCCATTATATTCATAAAGCTTGATCTTCTTTTTTTACTTCTTTCGATTTCTATTTTTTCGACATCTAGCCTACGCTTGAGACTTGTAATAGTAAAAATTTGTTTGTTATTTAGAAATTCATCAAGTTCGATATCACTAGCGTCAGCATCAATTTGAGCTACGACGGCTTGCGTCCCTTTTTCTTGCTCTTCAACAGTAATATGGGACTTGTCAAGAGCTCCTTTAGGTTCACCATTTGCCTTTCTTTTTGCGGGTACCCGCGAACTGCCTGGAGTTTGCGAAATAAGTGGAGAGTCTATTTGATCGGTTTTCGAAACTTGATTTTTACTAGGCTTCTTTTGAAGTTGCTGTTTTGAATAAGGCTTTAAAATAGGTTCGGTACTAGACAGAATACTTGAGAAGGCCATGGGATCGACTGGTCTAGTTGAGATCTGAATCGCAGGTTTTTTAGCGAGATTCTCCTACAATGAATAAGTATCTTACGATAGTCGAGCCTGTTTCTACTGCTGGTCTCGATGTTTGAGCCACAGCTCCACTGAATGAAAGACTAGGAGAAGTGACGGACGTCATGAGGGGAGACAGTAATGTTGATGACTGATGTGTGGGCGAATCTATATGGTACGTAGGAGATCGAGAAGACAGAGATGAGACAGGAAGATTAGAGGTATATGCGTTGTTGCTAAATTTTGTGTGGCCAACGTTGGCTAGGAAATTTGGGGGGGCGGAGATCTAGGCACCAAGAATTAGTAATTAGTTAGATACAAGTACTCGTAAATTTACATGAGATTTGTGAGTTTGCACGTCCGTCCATCTAGTAGTGTCCGGCGTTCGTCTGTTGCTAGAATCGGATGTAGGATCGTAGTAATTCCGTGAGGTGGAGCGATATTCGTCTTGGTAAACGGAAGGTGTAGATAATATTCGCGGCGATGCTTGAAGTTGTGGGGAGGGAAGATCAGAAGAGCCTGATTTCATCGGCAACGTAATAGTTGACGGAGAGGAATATTTATGGTTTGAATGTAGATGAGGTTTTCCATGGGTAGGGGAAAAGGGGATACGGATGTCAATAAGGGTCGGCGAGCGAGCGGCGTAGGTTTGTGTGTTTGAGCTAATTGCCCCATTCAACCTATCTTGTATTGCACTATCCTTTTCTTCCAAACCTTCTGAACGTCGCATAGCGGTGGAATGATACAGGGGATCCATTGCGGCAAAAGTACCAGAGGATGAAATTAAAAATCTCGGACAATAACCCTAAAGAAAGTAATAAACTGACAGAAGCTCAACGAAAGCGATATACAGTATTCGAACCCGAGAAGTGCAGAAAAAGAGTACTCGGTCAAATGGAAGAGACAAGTGCAACGACAATACAGAGAAATACAAAGGTTGAAGGAGAGATAAGCATCACTAATAACGTGTAATCGGACAATGTCGCCAGACTGCAGTTTAGAAATTTAACTGGAAAGCCTCATGCCGAGACGGGGTCGATGGGTGCACTTGTGTGGCATTAACTTGTCCTATACCAGTCGATTCAGCCGCTTGTTCGGGTGTTAGTATCGTCAAAAGTACAAAGGCATATTCTGAATAAGGTCTTCAGTTTTCTAGGCAGAAATCAAACATTCAAGTACGCAAAGATCCAAAGCAACGTTGGGATTATAGAGGGTTCGCTTGCTACTTAAAAGAACAAACATTATTAAGACCTGTTTACAAAACTGTCGAGATTTTTTAGGATTATATTTCTTTCCCAAATCAAACCACAGGCTGATCTTGACCCGATCCCTTGACCTATGCTTGCTAACTAATTATGAGATACAATGTTAATCCCTACACTCTAAACCAAAACTTGATCGCATGCATCTTTATGAACAATACTCCATCAAGAAGACCCCTGTAATGAATACATGTAAACAAAGGGCTAAGTTAAAATACTGAGCTCAATTGGAGTTGATACTCGCCGATACGCCAATCATAAACTTGTTTGGCAGGTGTTAACGGTTTTCATCTCGCTCCCTTAAAAATCATTCAATACATTTCTATCTATACTGATTCTAAATACTATTTACATCTTGTGGATTTCTTGGCGGAGGCCATTTGGTGGGAAATTGTGGATTTTATGGACGCCGAAAGAAGCTAAGTTGTACAGCCACACGAGTTTTATCAGATTCTTTCAAGTTTTTACGCTAAAAGGACGCTAAACTCTGTAGTCCTGTGACTATTAATGGTTAAAATAATGGCTGTACTGTAATTGGAGGATTGCTTCTTAACTATTCCCCCTCTACTCTCTCTGCTTTTAACTTATGTAATAAGAAATCAATTGAATTAATAATCGCTTATCTAAGTTAATACATAGAGCTATCAATTATTTGCCTTTTTTGATTCTCCATAAAACCCTTTCAAATTACCTGTATATGCCTGTCAAAGACATCCACTAAAAAAACTCTTGACTCTAAATGGTGAAAATGTGTGTGCAGGAACTCGTCGCATTATAGATTGGTCAGCTCACGACGTGTTGAACTCCCTATTCTTTACATTCTACTGCTAAGTTGACTACCTAAATGAGAAACTCGAGCTAACTTAAACGCAGAGGACTCATTATGAAAAATATAGAAGGAAAGATTGGCATCCTCTCATCGCACAACCCAATTGGCGAATATTTTCTCCGCACAATACCAGGCTCTTTTGTTCTCGATAAAAAGTCCCCCTCCGACAGAATTACGCTAGAGTTGTCGCAAAAATAATGATCTTAACAAGAAATTATTTAACTTCCTTCTCTCGAGCTTCCTCGTTGTTAAGGAGTGAGGCATATTTGACTTGAAGTAAGGACAAAAAGATTGCACATCTTGACGCTGTAAAACTATTATTTTTTGCACGTGATACGTAGTCTGATGACTTCGAGATCTGAAAACTTTGAGTTGGGACTCTATTATGGAGTCTAACTGATGCTGAAGCTTATTTTATTTCTCTCAAAATACTTTAATTTCTGAGTTCCAAAGCTTCACCTCATTAAGACTATCTAGAAAGTCTTTCTTGACGAATAATTTCGAGTATTATGCTTTCAGATTAATGTTGATTTACTGTAAACAGGGAAATATGATTTGAATTAAGTTTTTCAAGGTAGTTTTATGACTAATAACCCAGGCAATTGGACCCGATTGATTTAGTAGTGGCTCCAGTTTTTTTTAATATCTATTATGATATTTAATTGAATTACTCTGAGCTCCTCTAGATGAAAGTATGTGCATCTCTGGATGTAATACCTAAGAGGGTTTGTCCATCACTAAAGACTATATGAATTTTTGCAATTAATTATCTTGCAGCTGTAGAAAGATGGAGCCTCATGATAGGGATAGTGAGACTAGAATTTCGACAAAGTCATATACGACTCTTATAATGCCCCATTTTTTACCGCTGTAACACGTGAATTTCATGCACGGTCTGTCATCTTACTCCTCGTCAAAATCATCAACTTTGCAACACGTTCAAATTCTCATCTTCATATCTTTATCAATTTTTATTCAATTAAATTACTTTTAGTTGATATACCTGTCGCATTCATTTTCATATTTTCATTTTTAATTTTTAGAAAGTAGAAAGGTGTTTCTCAACAGAAATTAGCTTTTCTCTTTTGATACTACGATCAGATAAATCACTACTTTCAATTTCTTCAAAAATTTCGCTTTCCTGCGTATAGTTTAATAGAAAAAAATACACTACATCCAGATTAGAAACAATAGTAATTTCAAATTTCATCTACTATTACTTAAATAATGATGTTGGGCTTTGAATGTGAGTGTTAAGAATAATTGACATTTTCATGAAGATCAGAATTATAAGTCGTGCATAAATATATATATATATATATATCTTTTGTTACAGGGGTGAAAAAAACGGGGTTTTATTCGAATCTCGTATACGACTTTGTCGAAATTCAGGTCTGACTACACCTATTATGGATAGTCAAACTTATAAAACGCAAAAGTAGTATACTACTTTTGCCTAATAAACCCCCCCCCCCCCTTTTTTGCACCCCTGCAACACGTGAATTTTATGCATGCATGCATGATTTATGATCTTATTTCTCACCAAAATGTCAATTTTTCATAGTAGATGTATTTACTCGAAGCTCAACATCATCATTTAATTAATCATCGTGAGTTGAATTTAAAATTGATTGAATCACTCTCTTGTTAGATTCAGATTCAATAGAATTATCTTCATTAAAATATACGGAGAAAAGCGAAAGTTATGAAGAAAACAAAAATCAGTGATTTTTCTGCTCACAGGACCATTTATATATACTTTAGTTTATATTATACTATAGTATAATGTAATATATACTATAAATAGTAAAGTATTTCTTGAGAATCAATCACCTTTTTTTTTACTTTCAAGCAACTAGATAATAAAGTATGAAATTCAACACTTTCTTGTTAAGTAAAATTAACTCGAAAGTTGTATTTATTTATACCCATCGGTTTGATCAATAAAATCAAATCTCGGACTTCAACCAATAAGCACCTGGCTATAAAGCAAAACTAATCATTATGCGGCTTCTATGGATCGAACACAGTGCCTCCAGATAAATGTTACTGAATTTTCTTCAGTCTGGCGCTCTCCCAAGTGAGCTAAAGCCGCTTGATGTATACAAACTTTTAATAATATCTATTAAAACTACTTCAATGTCATCATTAAGCAAAATGAAAAGTCAGATACAGATATTTTATATTAGCTTGAGATTTCTAAATTACTTCACAGAATTCGATTTACAATTACAATTACTATCTCAATATTAGATTTGATTTAGAATAGTGGAATAGAAACAGGGATTATCTGCTATTTGGTACATTATTCCTAATTAGGTATCAAATTTTAAAACTTTGTCATTGTTTTGATAGTTTACGTCTATTTAATGAGGCTGTCGTAATGTTCGTTACCTCACTAGATATTATCTAATTCTAGATAAAAGACACTAGGGCTAACTATTTTGGGAGGTCTAAATAAGCAACGCTGCAACTTTAAGTGTGCTTACTTAAGGCAAATATTACATGGACGACCCCAAATTATTAAATTAACGCCTCTTCACATGATAAATAGTTTCATCATATAATCAATTTTAGCTTTGCCATCTTGTATTAATCTTCAATTTCCATTTGCTATTTCAAAGATTCAATGAGTGAGTGGATGTCGCTTTTTTGACTCCGTTATCCAAAGATTTTAAACAAATTTTATATCATACTCGAAAGTACTTAGACTTACAGCCGATGAAGTTTGCCGCTATTTAGAGATAAATTATTCCCCGTAAAGTATTATGGTCTTTCTTCCTTAGCTACTCCTGCTGCTACCATCATCTCGAATACTACTGAATAAAAGTCAACTCCGAAATCAGGGTTTACGGTAACATTTGATTACACAACTGAATTTCTAAAAAAAATAATATTATTTAAATAGTTTTTGGACATTATGAAGTAAGTCTTTGTACACATCTCTGACAAAAAAAGTCATTGTAAATTTATGTCAAAATAGCAACGATCATGGATTTTGTTTATACATTAAAATTGGTGTCCAAAATGGAAAGGAAATCAATTGGTTCACCCAAGCGTTCGGATTAAATTTTCATATTGTTATTGAGTAATATGATCTTCATAATAGCAAAACATGTGGGATTGTTAATTCAACATTCGTGAGTCGTTTATTGCCTTTAAAGTTCATAATCTGTAATATAAAGTATTAAATTTAAATTTAAACTTTTTGTAACTTTTTCTTCGATTTTATATGAGAAATTTATCAAGGAGGGCTTTTCACCCTTCTTTATTGTTATTTTATCGAAGGGGTTTGATCTTAATATTTGAAGCTAAAGATCCGAAAGGTCTACGATCATGTATTTGGCCTTAATCAGGGATTTTGAGGGATCGGATTAGAGCATTTATTTGCGGCGGTAGTGCGATATATTGAGTCGTGGGCAGTAAATAACGAAGTATTGAGCCAGTCATACTGATTCTGTGACAAATGTCTCTAAAGTCTCTAGGACCTGATGTCTAACAGTATAAATTCTTATATCAGAACATTCTATCCCTATCATTTTTCCGTAATTTAGGATATCTTCTGCAGCTCTTCCAGCACCTTACTTGCGCACGCTTCAAATTTGGATCGTTCATGTCCTTGTATCTTGCGCAGTACATAGGCAGCAACTAAATCAGACTCTCTACTACTAGGACGACCAATGCCTATGCCAATTCGTATATAGTCTTTGGTTAACATACTCTTCAATCCGTTATGCCCTTTGGCGCTAGATTGGCCCGATGTTGTCTTGATATTTCCAAGCGGTAGTTCCAACTCATCATGTAAAATAACAAGTTTTCTTCCGCCGTAAAACTTCCATGCCTTTGCCACTGCGGGGCCAGATACATTCATATAAGAACCACTCCGCCAGAGGATATAGTCTTGTCCAATAGATACATGACTACCATTTTGACCGCGAGACTTTTCAAATTTATAGGAAAGCATATTTGCCAAGGCTGAAAGAACAACATGTCCAGCACTATGAAGAGTATTTTCATACGGTGCAGGATTGCCAATTGAGCAGACAAGAAGATGTTTGGCAGCCATTTCTTAGAGTAATTCGATTGTTTTCAAGTAGTTCGAATAAATTCGGCGTCAGTTGTCATGTTATACGTGAAGAGAAAAAAGATATTAGGATTACAAGTACTATCCCCATCCTGAATAGATGTAACTGCACTAAAATATGTATACAGGCAGGGGTAAAATGTCGATCAAATGTACCGCTAGCAAGTCGGTGAGAAATGCAATCAAACAAAGTGGGTCTCTCCCAATTCTCGAGGTATAACGATCTTCCCACCAACACGAAGAACAATTAATTTTAGTGTACTCAGTTCATCCCCACAGCACATATATACTATTTCAACACCTACTATTGATAACTTTGGCAACATTAACTCTCAGTCACAATTAGTCAAATTTTACCCTTTGATAATTTCTGCTACCACTCAACCTCTCTATAAGGTTACTGTAGCAACTCATTTAATCAATTGCTAAGAAGAATCAACTCCATTCCACCTCCAAGACTAAGCCCATTTTTCCTGCTGAACTGCAGCCAACAAAACATTATTCTGAGTCGTCTTAGAATTTGTTATCACTTTCCTAATTCAACTAAAGATGAAAATCTAGTTTTTAATTACCTCAAATTGCGCTTAATCCGAGTCTTGTTGGGTACAGTTTACCACATGATGATTCACAAAACTCGGATATTTCTACAGGGTCGTATATTGCTTTTTTTAGTTCACTGCAACTATTAAACAAAAATTCGGGAAATAAATAATTCTAACATCGAAAAATTAGAGCTTTGACTTGTGATTAACTGATTAACAGTAAGGCATAATTTTAGACTACGATAGAGAACTGATTGAAAATAAAGCTTGCTTTGGATTTAGGTGTGCCAGTAGCCAAAATCGAGGGGCAGAAAAGATTTCGAGGTGGTAAATCTGTTATTTTCGGAATCATGGTTGACGGCCTGGGAAGAAGAGGTGCGGGAGGATGTCAGCAGTATTAGAGGAAAAAGCACGGGTATTAATGAGCTGGCTACACAACAACTTACAATATCGACATGCATCCTTTCGAATGATACCAAATCACGCCTCTGAATTGGATCTTGACCAATTCGGAGAAAAATAAATTCGAACTGCGTTCCAATTGCAGGATATGGACGGAGAATACCCAAGTAAAAGGGATTTCACAAAGGCGAGAGTATGGGCAAAGGCGTATGAACTTTGCAATGAGAGCTCTGCAGTGACCTTTGCGTATTGCTGTTTTGATAAGGGGGTAGGTAAGCTGTGGCTTGTTGAGACACAATTTGTGTGCCAGCTTTTTCATAGTATTTACCTTTAATCCCAACTTTGTCTTCTAGAGACATTCAAATCGTGAAGTTTGAGATACATTCATACCCATTAGATCCTGAAGTTTTGACAAATTGCAATAATGGAAAGTGAAATCTCATGGTTGTGTTGTAATATTGCCACGAGCGTAAATTCAGTGCACAGCTACGAAGATTTTGACTTGATATGTAGCTTCTTATTTACCCGTTAGGTCAATTTTATTTCTCATTTACTTTCTGATAGGATAGAAAATTACATAATGTACTGCTGTATGTATTTTGTAGTACGGAATAGGCAGATTTGATGAAGATTTAGAGTTTTAAAACAAAATATTCTAGTCATCAGATCAAAGGTGCTATCCCTCACCTTATTGTAGGTACGACAAGTGGATGATGTGGAGCTAGACCAGCCGAACAAATATTACCAAGGTAATTGTCAAAACTATTATAGCCCTGCCGTGGAATTATGCTCCCCACACACAGAGCACTTTCAATGGGTTTAACCATGCGATGGTTTTCTACCGGTTTTTGCTACGAGCTGAAATTTTTGTCTCTTCTTTGCTTATCTTTGCTTTAAGTCTCAAGACGCGTTTCCTGGTTTCTGGACGTTCGCATGGAAGTGTTCGCTCTATGGCTGGAGGCGGCACCATAAACTTGCAAATAAAAATTAAGGAGCGATTTTGGTAATATCTTTTGTTTGCAGAGTTCTCAAGTGTTTATGATAATCATTATATAGTATATATATTTCCGATTATAATAATAACAGCCCGTTTGGCTTAGTGGTACAGCGTCTCACTCGTAATTATTATATGAGAAGATCCGCGGTTCGATTCCGCGAATGGGCAGTAATTCTTCTTTTAATTTTTGTGGAACTACAGAAGCAAAAGTCATGAATCTCAGTCAAATAATTATATTTCGTTTTTTCAGTAACATCAGAGAAATGCATATATTTGGATAATTCGAATCTAATATATTTATAATTTAATGCACCTCCTATGATTAGTTTCTAACTAATGGGAAAATACAGGTATCAAAACCTAGCATAAGAGTTAATTTCTCTCGCCCAACTGATTGAGATATACAAAAAAGTGGCAAATAAATTTTGTTGGTAAAGTCTAATTCCTTGGCTTCGTTCGGCGTAGAGCGCTGCAGCTTTTTCCAAGCTTGCAAGTTACTTTCTCTTTGGTCATATTTCTTCTAATACGGGGAAGGGCTGCTACGGGCTCCACTCTAGGCACTAGCCTGTCCATGATATCTAAAGCTTTATAATAGATATGTCAATGAGGACGAAACAAATATCAATAGTGGATAGTGATTCATTATGAAGGGAAAAAATCTTTGATTCTTTGCGAATGTGGGTAAACTAAAAGTGGTACCTATTACATGTCTACAAACATGAAGGTCAACTCTCTGACCTTTTTTTTTTTTTTGACAAGTTCTGATTACTATTACTTGTTTTTTTGAGGAAGCTTTAAATGTTCTTCGAGAAGCCCAAGTGGATAATATAGACAAAATGTAAGGGAGAGGGGCCGCTATCAGAGAAGAAGTTGAGGAGAACGATGTGTTTAATACTCCTTTTGTTAAATAAAAGTAGACCTTGGCTATGGAGACAAATTCAAAGTACGTTCTAAATTTTTCTAGGCTAAAATATTTTTAACCTTTTTGCAAGTATGGATTCCTGTTCTTACTTCTCGCCGAGCTTGATGGAATATACGTGCCTCTTGGTTACTTCCTTATCGCTGTAGACGTCTAAAGTCGGTCATCGAGAGTAGTAGTAGTAGATGCTGGGTGCGATGACTAGCATTCTCGAACAACTTCTGTAGCCTTAAAAAAAATTGGCTACTTTTACGCCGATTTTTTTTTTTTTTTCCTACTCTGAGAACGTTTAATTGAAGGTTTCTTCAAGGAAGAAGAATTGGCCAGTAGTGACGATTCAAATATGCTTTTGCATTTGAACTACGTCTTATATATTCTTAGGCAAATTTTTAATAACTTATCCACATATTATTAACCGGGAAATTTGGAAACTAGGTAAGATTTGAACGTTTTTCATTACGAAATTTTAGGAAAGAAAAAAAGAAAAAAAGAATAAACCTGGGGGGGGGGAGGGAACTAGGGGGAAATATGGTGGTTAGCAATACCTTTAGTCGGAGAGCACGCAGCTATCTGAAATCTTATGGAGACCGTAGCACGGGCAACGAAATCGAAAATCTTGCATTGATGGCACTAATTCTGACTGTTGCTGTGGAGATGGATAGCTTCTGGTATTAAAAAAAACAAAAAGTTAGATTATTCATGAAGAGCCAATATAATCATTTCAATGATAGTCTTGCCTTATCAGATCATAAAATCAAAGAGTTAAATACAGATCAATAACACGAGTTGCAATATTTCGGCAACTTCATAATTACTTATTCGGCCCTATGCAATAGATTAACTCATTCTATAGTGAAAACAAGCTTGGGAATGTATTTAAATATAGAAACTACTTAATTTTTTCAAATATACTACTTTTTTGACTTTTAGATGTAGCTAAAGCTAGGAATTCTTTTCATTATAAAAATTATTTTTGATTTAAAGCCAGCCTGAAGATTGTAAACATTGCCAGGTTAGGTCATTAACGAGATTGCTAATGTGCTGAAATAACATAGCAGCATTTGAAATTTCCGCTGATACTTTTTTTTTCAGAAATCAAATGAATATTAATTGGGAGACCAATATATGTTGATCATGACGTTAAATACTTACAGAAAATATATTACATGGAGAATTTATACCGACAAAGGGTAGAAAGAACATTTCCCTTCTATAGTTGGAGTATATGTGACATTTCAATACGGATACTACAATCAATGTAGAGCGATTTTAAAATTCCAATTAAACATTTCGAATGAAGATTTTGATCCTTCACTTGTCAGAGAGGTTGAAGAAAAATAAAAAAGCTGATGTAAGAGAAAACTTAGTTGCTGATGCAAAGACTCTCCACATCACTTCAGAATTTCCATCTCTACATTGCATAGTCAAAGTGACCTGAAAACCATACATAAGAGCTAGTAATTTTACCACGCCCATTGTAGAATCTATCAAATTTACTCCTTCATAGTAGAGCAAAGTTAAATATCCTAACAGACAAAATGTCTAATTCTATCAAATGAAATCCTGCTGAAAGTTGAAATTTCGTTATCAACGACTTGATATATTGAATATTGAATATAATCTCAACTATAAATACAGTCCTTCAGGTTCACCCTCACTTTTTGTTTTTAGTACTCGTTCACGCGCAGCTCTAAAGTCTTCCATCTGCACTCTCATCCTTCGTTCTCTTAAAGCCAAAAGACCAGCTTCGGAGCAAATAGCTTTTATATCAGCTCCGGACAAATCATCTTTTTGCCCTATAAACTCTTCAAGATCCACATCTTCATTCAGAGACATCTTAGAAGTGTGTAAAGTAAAGATTTTACGTTTTGTGACTTGATCCGGATTTTCAAATAAAATTTTGCGATCGATACGACCAGGTCGGATGAGGGCAGGATCTAGAGTATCAATTTTATTGGTCGCCATAATAACCTTAACATCTCCTCGATCATCAAAGCCGTCAAGTTGGTTGAGTAACTCTAGCATAGTTCTCTGGACCTCTTTTTCTCCCCCAGAAGTTGAATCATACCTCTTTGTTCCGATAGCGTCAATCTCATCTATGAAAACAATTGAAGGTGCGTTCTCAGCTGCGACCTACGAGGTATTAGTTTCTGTCTATGTTTAAAGCAGCAAACTTACTTGAAAAAGCTGTCTAACTAATCGAGGACCATCACCCAGGTATTTCTGGATTAGTTCACTTCCAACAATTCGTAAAAATGTTGCACTTGTTTGATTTGCCACTGCTTTGGCTAAAAGTGTTTTTCCAGTTCCTGGTGCTCCGTATAGAATAACACCCTTTGGCGGTTTGATTCCCATCTCCTCATAGAGCTCAGGATGTAGTAATGGCAACTCCACTGATTCTCGTACCTCTTGAATCTGAGTCTCAAGTCCACCAATGTCAGCATATGACTCTGTTGGTGCTTTTTCAAGTTTCATGACTGTGACTAACGGATCAGCGTCATCAGTGAGGACACCAACAATCGAAACGGATTTATGATGAAGTAAGACGCTGGCCCCGGGCTCTAATAAATCCTTATCAACAAAAGACATTATAGAAACATAGTACTCAGGTCCAGTTGTGCTGGATACAATTGCATGATCATCATCAATCATTTCTTCGAGGGTACCAACACCCATAGGACTTCCTCTAAGATCATCAACCCTACTTCTTTCATCGGCATTTCGATCAAGAGTATCCAATTCTCCCATAGATGAGATAGGTGCACTTCCCTCCTTTGCTGACTTAGCCTTTCTTAAGCGCTCTTGATTATCAACATATTCTTCTTCGAGAAGGAGATGATCATGAATTCTTTGCATTCGAAGGTATCTTAGCTTACAGCGTGATGTTGGATATACAGTTGGTAGATTTGTGGCTGCATTTGGTCCGGTTGCTTTTCGTTTCTTTCGGCCGACTCTAGTTGTTGGTCTCGGGGGTGGCTCATACTTAGGCTTGTCTTTCTGATCTAGAAGTCAATTAATCTAACTTTGTAACTAGAATTTACTTAGCATACTTTTTTGTCTTTGTCAAAATTACCATCACCGTTTTGACCAGCACCGCCAAGGCCAGAAGGTTGATTGCCCTTCTCCTGTAAGGATTAGCTATTCAAAAAGGGTATGATTTTATTTACCATATTATGAGTTAATAGGAAGTTTGAAAAGCCCTTGAATTGTTTATATGTGACTAATATGGTGATCAAAAAGGCCGCATTTCATGTTGTTTTGTATGTGTTATGTATGGGCTGAGGGCAGGGCGCTAATACGGCGCTACACCATTAAACTCATAGCTGTATTTTAGCGTTGTGGCCATACAATTGGTATATCTACGATAATCTCAGGGAATGACAATTCTTACTAATTGTGATCATATAGATTGAACCTAGGCATGAAAAGAATTTAATGCTTTTGTTTTCATTCATCAATAGAATTTTTTTACTTGAAGTCAAGGTAGTTTCCATGGCTAGAGGTTCACAGCAACAGGAAAATTGTCTTTATCAGGAAAACTGACATTTGCTCCGCTATATTCTTACACCCAATATTCCATCAAATCCACTCTGCCAAATGCAACTCGGTTTTTGGAAAAAACTTCCGATTAATCTCAAATGACTTCGGTATTAAATTGAGTCGTGCTCATATGCTAATACTTAGCATCTTCTATAGCGCCATTCTATAGCCTCTAAACAGAATAACTTTATCTGGTGAAAGAGAGATCTATCTTAGATATTCAAGCAACCTTATTTGTGAATTCTCAAAGCTATAGAAATACGGTATTCATTGGATAGCGGATCTAAGTGGCCACCAAAGTTAAAAAATGGCATCAAACAGGCTTCGAAGAATTGCGAAAGAACTGGTAGATATCCAAGAAGATACTGATTCAAATATACATGCTCAGGCAGCAGATGGAACAGATTATACCCACTTACAAGCATCTTTTTTAGGTCCTCCTGATACACCATATGAGGGGGGAACATATATTGTCGATATCAAGATTCCCAATGAATATCCATTCCGACCTCCTGAAATAAAGTTTAAAACGAAGATATGGCATCCCAATATCAGTAGTCAAACCGTGAGTAATATTCCTATTATAAGATCTAGGATCTCATAAGAATAGGGAGTAATCTGCCTTGATACGCTTGGCTCTGCTTGGTCACCTGTTCTCACCATAAAGTCTGCTCTTCTTTCACTCCAGTCACTCCTCACTACACCGGAGCCTAGAGATCCACAGGATGCAGAAGTAGCCAAGATGTTAATAAATCATCCTGAACAATTTTATCGAGTAGCACGAGATTGGGCAGTAAAGCATGCCAACGCCCCACAATCAACTTCGTGGGAGCAGAAATTTTCCCGGAAATCTAATCTCCCTAGTTTCTTGTCCCAGAATATATTTTCTCGAGGGGAGAATTCAAGACAACAGTTGGCACGGTAAGTTGCAAAATTAAAGTCAAGACTAACTTGCTGCTAATTTATTTCAAGTTACCAAGGTTATAACAAGAATTTGGTTGACCGTTTTGTTAGCATGGGCTTTGATGTCGATCGTGTAGTGGAAGCTTTCATTTATATCAATGTTGATCGTAATAATGGAGAAGATTATGATCTTGAGGAAGGATATATGGGAGATATTACAGCCCGTTTACTAGGGGAGCTCTAGCAAATTTGATAATTTGAGAGTGAAAATAAAACTAAATTATCTTATAAAGCAACCTCAAATGTCTTTTGCAGCTGATGACGTTAAATAATTGTTCGATACTGTTCTATTTCAGTCCAGTCGCAATTTTCTATATCTAAGCTTTAGACATGATCACACTTGTGATTTTGAACTATCATTCACGAAATCTACAAGAGACAAAAAAAGCTAAAAAGCTTCAGTTTGCAACATTGCACCGCCTTTCATAAGAACATATATATTTCGTTCTCCAAATTCTGTTAAGAGTGTTTAGAAAAGCCTAAGTCGTACTTTTCTGAATGTTTAGCTCTCTAATCCAACGCCAGTTAAATACAGTATTCTTTATTCTAGTTTCCACTAAATTTCATCTTTTATCAATAACCATTGCCCTATCTACATTCTCTCATTCTCTTATCCTCGAGTATTCCCACTCGTGAGATTCTGTACTGTTATCAGTTGTAGCACTTTCCCTGATACACCTCAAATTCTTATTTGCAGATTTCTGATAATATAATTAACATAGTCATTCACATGCACAATTCATTCGGGATTATGATTTTCTATGAGGATATCATCTCTCTAAAGCTGGCAAGATTGATCTTCACGAAACCATATTCTTAGCAAGTCTTTTTCTCTATTCCTAGTTATCGAGAGACCAAATATTTCAAGAAATATTTAAAACCTCTTACAGTAAACTTCAGATCTGACCTTCGGTAATACGTAAACGGTTAACATCAGATTTTAGACACTTTAGTCTCTTATCATGGACTATATAGAGCAAAAATTTCTGAATAAAAGGAATAAAATTCAACTACCCTTATCCTTAAAATTTTTCGTTTTTTTTTATTTATTTATTTATTTATTTATTTATTTATTTATTTATTTTGATGCAGTGATATGACTCATGAATAAAAAAGACTCTTTAAATTCACTACAGTTCTCGATAAAATGGGACGTCAAGTGTAGGATATAATATCAAGGAGATGTGAAAAAGTCTGTAAAAGTGGAACTACAATCCCCCCCCCCCCAAATTGGTATCAATTTTTGTCTCTCTACTACTTCCCTCTTTCAAATGTAGAATATGTAAGGGACAGCAATATGAGACCGCAACTTAGCTATACGCTCGACAGCATTTTTTCCATGGAAAAGGTTTTTTTTTCATTTCATTTTTTTTTTTTTTTGACCATAAGTTGGTAGCTACATTACTTAATGATATGAAGAGCTCATTGTGTTGGGTAAAAGAGAATAAGAAATTTTTATCATTATTGGATACTGATGTCTATTGAAATGATCATAACTCCGAAAAGATTTCGAAAAAGGACCTTAGAACCTCTCTCAAGGCCTGTTTGACAAACTTGTTACATCAGAGTTCATCTTGCCTTACAACTTTTTGTTTGAAAAAATTATACTACTCAATGTCTCGGACTCTTAATTCTAGATTCTCTTCTTTAGTCTTTAACATTAATGGGAGGCCGAAATCTATCTGGAGTATTCACTTTATATAGCATTAGACCAGAAGAGAGGGTCCCAATCAAGCTGACGTTGAAGTTATCACTAAGATCGTATTACACTGAGTGTATAGATCATAATTTTTTTTTTCAGTTTGCATCTGTGTCAATTAAATACTAAAAATTATATAGAAGCTAGATAATTAATACAAGCATATTCAAGACTTATTTTTTGTTTACCAACCCCTAGCTGCATTTATGTACTGCAACACATATCGGCATACTTTGGATCAAAGACTCAAATATTTGATCCGTAATTCTTGCTCATACAGTAGAGCCTGTCATAAAGCCATAGCTTTCTGAACGACCATGAATTTTTCCGCAATACGATTCCAATTACTGCGGCATTATTGTATACTTAAAAACTACAGCACGTGACAGTTAGGTCTTACATGTTCAGGCTCCGGCACACTCACTAGTATATTCACATGTTAGAAAAATTTGGTAAAATTCCACATGCCTAACACCTACGCTTAGCTAAAAATCGGAGATATTCCATAATATCCTAAAGAGCTTCGACCAAGTAGAAAGGCCATAGGCAGAATAATGTCATTCAGAACAGAGCACGAGGACTTCACTCCATATCAATATCGTTTCACCCACGCAGATGTCAATTTACAATGCCAATGGGGATCTCTTAAGACTTGCTTACACAATTTTTATTGTAGAATCCTTCGCCACTGCGATGATCGTCCGGTTGGGTCCATCAGCTTATTAATCCGGAACACTGGAAGGAATTATCACTCTAGTAAGATGGCCGAATATTAAAAATTTCTTCAAGCAGATATGTGCTTAATGACGGTCTCTCAATGAGGGTCTCGCCCCTATGTACACAAATTTATATAATCACAGAATCTCCGAGACTTTACATCTGAGCCTCTTACTGCTTATGGTGCTAACAGAGTTTTCATGCTTATAGCATTGATTTGAGATATTAGATACCGATGGTCCCTGCGCAGGAGCCAAAAGTCCAAGGTTATCTAAATCATCGAAAATTTCTTTAGTGATGTCTTGAAGTCTTTTGGATTCTGTGATCATGCCTGAGTAAGTTTCAACTGATTTCCTGAATATTTTTCTAGAAATATCTCTAATTATGTAAGTTTATTGAATAAGTAAAATATTTATTTTTAGCTCGAAGGCGATGTCCAGAGCAATCCCGTGGGCAGTAGAGCTACGAGCAACATTTATATAGTAAGAATGTTCTATTCACTCAAATAGTTCATTCATATAATTTGGGCAGTTTTAGAGGCTTTTGCCGCGATTGGGAGTTGATAATGCAGCAGAACAACCGTGAGATGGAGTAGGCGACTCTGTAAAAATCTCTCTAGCAGTTTGAGGGATTGCTTTGGTGTCTTTTTCCTTGTCAGAGATTACTGTTTGGGCAGACTGAGATGAAATAACACCACAGTGAACTTATTTCAGGCGCATTCTAGCTTCGGATGCAACTTGACGGGCATGCGCCATTTCAGTCTTAGAGGATAATTTCTAGTCTTTTCTGGGACGGAACAAGTATTCGAGAGAATTGGCAGAGTGAGGCCCATAGCAGTTAACACATTTGGGAGGCCCATGGTGGGTTCGAGTCGGTTCTCATGTGATGTGTCCCTTTTCATTATATTGAGTGGATCCACAAAGTCAGCAACGGGAGGGGCTTTGGTGCAGGTCCGCTCATTGTGCCACCCAAAGCAATTTCTACAATGGAGTGCATATATTTTTTTAAAAAGAAATTTTCGAGATTTAAAGTTTTGATTTGATTATATTTCCAGTTAATGCATCTGAAGTGATTATACGCTTATAATATTGAGAGAGGAAACTGCCGCAACCAAACTTCGGCGACAATTTATGCGAAGGCTCCACTCATCGTCTAATAGTAAACTTGTTTCTACTCGCTTACTGGCAACACTGTAAGCGAGACCAAAGATTCCTCGCTGAAGCAATAATCAGAGCGCACAAAATGGATCTAGTCGAATAGAGAACTGTGGAAAAGACTATATGACGCTCACCGGTAAATTCAAAAATCGCTTTTAACATTCTGAAACGGCAATGCTTAATTGTTGTCTGGGTTGAAAGATTGCCGATAAAATCTGGATTGCGGAGCTCGGCCAAGGCCCTCGACTATCTTTTTTTTTTTTTCAGTTTGAGATCTAATGCTGTTCGGATACGCCACACAAAATACTACTTACTATTACTTCCAACGCCGTTTGTGTCTTTCCACATTTAAGTTACTTCTAGTCTACGCTTGGCGTTTGCTTATTTCTCGCTCTTCCACACAGAGAGCATTCAGATCGCACACCGTCGCCTATTTCCGCATGCAATCCTGCCCTCGAGCCCTCGACTATCTAATAGGAAGGGACTATCCATTGGATGGCGCAATGTATTGTTCACCAATCAAAGCCTTGGAGTTGAGCGACACCTTAAGCGAGAATGCCACTTATCGTCAATTATTATACTTGCTTCTACTTGCTAGAAGGCAACTTGGATTCACTCTTACTGGTTCAAGCCTTAAGGTAGTTCCTCGGTTAGACTCCTTTAATGATGACAGAGTAAGCGAGACCCATTTCCTCGCTTAACCACCAATTAGAACGCATTACTTTAAATTCGAGCTTCTATTAAATCGCTGAAAATAACTTATATGATATATAATCCAATCTTAATTAAAATTATCATATTTTATATCCTCTAACGGCGATACTAAATAGTTATCTGGGGTCAAAAATTGGCCGACAACTTTTTGATGAGGAAGCTCGGGCCAGAATATCGCTTACCTGATTTTCTAGTACTATATCCCAATGATATAACGTAAATATTAAAATCTCACCAATCAAACCCCCGAAGTTAGGAGACAAATTACACGAGGACCCATCTATCCTCTAATATTGAATAGGCTTCACAGTCACTACCCGTGCCACGCCCCACATTAGTGAGGATCCGAATTCTTAGATCGGATAACGTAAATAAGCGAACTCTGACTAATCCCTATGGGTGCTCTAAGCGAGCTATGAGCAGGGGCTATAAATTTATTCTGTTCTATTTACGTCACCAGATTTCAGGTTAACGAGACCGCCATCTAATTGATCTTTGTTATATGCAAGTATGTTGATTCTTTTCAGGAGTTCAGGAGTAGGGGAAGGGCAATGTATTTATGAGTTATCTTATTTTTTTTTTAGTAAAAATCAATCATACATTTTAGTCTCAAGCTTGCTATTATAGATCTGTAGAATCTTGTAATAGTTGAGCCACGAGACATCGTGTGATTAAACATAAATTATACAATCTGACAATAGAGAAGCCTCATTAGTTTTGGTTTCGCTGCGGGCTCACCGAATAAAGTTGGTATTTACCACTATTTCCCATACTTTTTTGAATTTCACACACATAAACCCCCATATCTCACCCAACTTTAAATTTTTCAACTAATAGAATATAGATTATCAACTAGAAGCTACATGTGCACATATTGGGCATAATCCAGATGCAAAATTAACTATAGCGGCGCGACGATTTCAAGTAGCACGCGACCGTTTTCGGACACGAGTTCAAGGAGGTTCAGGTAAAAGAGGCTCATTACATATCGTTAACTTGATCCAGTTCATTGAACAGATTGAGAATCTAATGGAAATATTCTTAACAGCTAAATGCCTCGTTGCCGCTACTTTTGAGCCTCTTTTACCTGAACCTCCTTGAACTCGTGTCCGAAAACGGTCGCGTGCTACTTGAAATCGTCGCGCCGCTATAGTTAATTTTGCATCTGGATTATGCCCAATATGTGCACATGTAGCTTCTAGTTGATAATCTATATTCTATTAGTTGAAAAATTTAAAGTTGGGTGAGATATGGGGGTTTATGTGTGTGAAATTCAAAAAAGTATGGGAAATAGTGGTAAATACCAACTTTATTCGGTGAGCCCGCAGCGAAACCAAAACTAATGAGGCTTCTCTATTGTCAGATTGTATAATTTATGTTTAATCACACGATGTCTCGTGGCTCAACTATNTGGGGCGTGGCACGGGTACGAGCACGATACTATTGTTGTTTTTTGGGCCCATGTCCTTCTAGAATATCGATGTTAGAATACGAAATAGGGCCGTATATCTTCGATTCGTTATCCCATTTCGAGATCAACAGCGACGGCCTCTTACCATTCTAACATCCCAGTAGCTTTGGCACGATCCTAATAATCATGAGAGAATGGTAAATCAGAGACTATATCATAATAAATTTACAAAAACAGTCATTTGAATCGATTTCAAAACGAGTAAAGTGGCACATTTGAGCGAACATCAAATAGAATAAGTTTCGGGGGGCTCTCTGGTATGCTGTCACTTCTATAGGATTTAATATTGTAACAAACCACTGTATTTAGGGAGCAGAAAGCCGATGTTAGAATTAGAAATTTTTAGGGTATATAAGTGAAGGAAATTTCCTCGAAGAATGTTCTACCTTCTGAAGATGGTAAGTTCACACCCTAGGTAAATACAATATAGCAGAAGTAGAAAAGCACCTTCATAAGGTCTTCCACCAAACCAGGCGATCACTAACAGAAGAAATGAGCATCCCCAACATGCCCAGATTTCAAAGTTGATTATATCGCCACCATAATTATCATTTTCATTTTCGTCCCCAGCTACCAAGATAATACCCGTACAGAGTGTAATCAGAATGATATTGGTACCTGCTGTTGAAGCCATCAAAACATCAGAATGCAAACGTTGATTATAAGAGAATTTGATTAATCTCTCAGGAAGTGGAGCTGCAAGAGATAGGATTGTTAGACCAGCAATGAAGTCTGATAGCTTAAGAGCAGTTGCTATTGCAGCAACACTGTATGTAGCGACAAGACCCGAGAGAAATAGGGCTATTATACCTACGAAAACTTTTTTTGTATGATGAATGAAGAACTCTGTGGGAGAATGCTTTGGTGTCGAAGATGATGGCACTGGTTGAGATAGTATATCTGTCACACTCGACTCATTCAGTAGAAGGGCCGAAGTCTCCGTTGCATTACAACGCATAACCGTGGGAAATATGGCAATATTAAATTCTTCTTCAGGAGTATCTTCTTCAAATGAAGAAACACTTCTCCCCTCCTCATCTGTAAACAATGAATTATTTTCTTCTTCATCTACAAGTTCTTCATCAATATCCTGGGGATAAAAGATACTTGCACGACTATTTATTAAATTGAGCGGCTTGAGCACTCCCTCATACACTGCCGAAGCGATACAAAAGATATAAACAGAAAAAGCAACCAGGAGGGAAATACCTTCTTCAATCCCCATTTTATCTTGCCATGTTAAAAGGTTGAATAATGTTGTCATTATAAATGATACTGTGGCGAAAACTTTGGCTCCGCGATCAAAGTTTAATCGACCTTTGTGAAAGAGCATCACGAGTGAGAATGCTCCCAAGGTGTTACTTATTGTTGATCCTATTATATTCCCTAAACCTAATGAAGGCTTACTTTGAATCAATGATGCCAAAATGATCGATAGCTATTTTATTTTCAAAAAAAAAAAAAAATTCTTTATTAGCAAAATTTTCATGTTTGTATAATAGCATGTATAATTAATATATGAAGAAATTGATATAGATTTGGGCAAGTCCCAAAAGCTCACTCACCTCCTCCCATTCTGCACTAGTTGTAGCAATAAGACTAACAACAACTTCTGGAACTCCTGCCCGTCTGGCAAGTATAGAAGTATGATGAGTAAAAGTATTGGCACCATATTGGAATAAAGCTATTGCGGAGATGAATGCCGAACTGTGACATATAATTGACATCCAATCTAATTCTATAACGGATATCGTCATGATAATTTAAATCATATACATATAGATAAATGCCTTAACATAAAATAGACATATCTTTTTAACATCTAGTAGGAAGAGGAATAGGAGATGCGTACTCGAAATGAAAAAAAAAAGAATCACAGTTTAATTATTTATTCTAAAGGAAGGTACGATACTTAAATATACTACTACACTTTGTACTGATTTACTCTTAGCTGAAAAGTTAAACCACCACAATCTACGATTTCCCCTAAACTAACTCGATTTATATATATATATTGGTACTTGTTAGGTTTTTAGCTTTCTATAAAGTCAGTTTAGAGGGAAGGGGGAAAAAAACCTATACAAATTTACCCAGACCTAGGTTATTTTGATGACATTATTCCCAGTACTGACTGGAACTGCAGGCAATGCAAAATTTTGGTAATGCAACATGAGGAGTTGTTCTTCCCCCCCTTTCCCAAAAAAATCCCTATGGTAAGATTTTCTATACAAATTGATAAACCAAGAGTAAGATAGGGAGCAATCGTAGAAAAAAATTTATGGGTAAAAGAGAAGCATAGAGTCACATGGAGCAAATTTTGATTTTGAATACCAACCTAGGTTTCTCTTTCATGCTCAAGCCTCTCCTTTAGACATAAGAAAGTTTGAAAATTGAACTGAATATAATTGAGTCTAGTAGAAGTAGTAGTATATTAATATCAAATCAGCTACCCATCCATGGCCCTAGACTTGCGACGATTAAGGTCTAAAAATTTGTGACGATATTTCAACCATTCATGAATATATATATATAAATAGCCAATTTGTAAATCTAATTGCGAAGGGAAATGGATAATTCAACAATTCACATTATGAAAATTTAAGAAGGGAATTGCACAATCGCAGTTCGTTAAGCCTTTAACAGAATTCTGCCGAACTTGCTGTATGTATCCCTGTGATGTAACATGGGTCAGCACCAATTAAACTGGCTATGATATATATATGTGTTTCTTGACCAATGATTTAATGAATATCTGATTAGACCCTTGCCTTGATATGAAAACACCCAGTACAGTTACACATCAACTCGTTGGCCCTAGCAACGGAATACTGTATAAATACATTCACAAAGAACGGTCCTCATGAACAGTTCTTTCCGACATTTAAGTACTTTTCGTAAGGCTATTCAATCAGCCTATCATAATAAATTATAATCAATTTTAGTAGACTCCCAGAGAAATTATTGAAACGTAGTTCTGTAATCTTTAGGATCTTCAGACTCAGCGCAACCAGATCTCTCCGTTCACCAGTTTGAAAGCAAACTGCTGAATATCACAATACCCGTTATCAACGTTAGTGTAAATAAAAATCATAATAAATTATGGATAGAGTATCAACTGAGCTCTATCTCAGTGGACCCTGTGATCCTTTACCGGTAAATCGACCTACATTCAGCACAGAAGAAGACGCTTTCACATGGGTCCAGTATTAGGCGGTTGAGGGAGGAAACGCCCTTTTCTGTCTATTTAAGAACAAAAGTCGATCAACGAAGAAAATAATCCTTACTACATACAATGATGATAAAGGGTCGAAGCAATAAGTCCAACCGTGAAGACTACAGAAAAGTCAAAGCAGCGAAAGAGTACTGGCAGTAAGAAGACCGGTTGTCAGTTCAAAAATCACCTCGAGGTGAGATAATTGGGTCTGCTAAATCTAGTTTATCGGTCTCTCAAATAATCAGTGCTTTTAGAGATCGTGATGGTTTCAATTTAGTTCAAAAAGATATCAGTAACATAATGGAATAAAATAAGCAGGAACTACTTGGTGGAAAGACACCATTACAATGGCTACTTGATGAGCTTCAAAAAAATGGATTTAATCTCCATTATGTAACAGCTGCAGATGGGATCACACTCACAAGACTGATGTATCTCTATCCCAAGGCTGTAGAGTTATGGAAAGCAAATCCTGACGTGCTCCTCATGGATTGCACATATAAAACCAATCGCTTCAACATGCTATTACTAAATATATGTGGCATAACAGGAGATAATAAGGTGATTCAACTTGGTCTAGATTTCCTTTCTAGTGAGACAGAATCGGACTATAGCTGGGTCCTAGAACAACTGATCCAGATAATGGCAAAAGACTTCATTAATATGCCTTTGTCGATCGTTACAGATAGGGAACTAGCCCTAATGAAGGCAATTGAAAAGCCTTTTCCATCAATACCTCACCTACTCTATCGATGGCATGTCAATATGAACGTACTAGCGAAGACGAAGAGGTACTTCCCGCCACCTCTTAAAAAAGGAACAAAGTATGTACGGAGTCCCAAGTTTATTGGATTCTTAAAGCAGTGGAATACTGTTCTTGCAGCATCGTCTGAGAATGCATACAATAATGAAGTTACTGAACTGAGAACCATAGCTCCAAGAGACGCATTTTGTTATGTTAGTAATACTTGGCTGATATGGAAAGAACAGATGGTGCGTTTCTGGGTTGATCAGCAACTTCACTTTGGTTACACAGTCACCTCTATAATTGAAGGGTGCCACGCAGTATTAAAGAGTTATCTTAGTCGCTTCAATCATGATTTGAAGGGTGTGTACGATCGACTACTCCTTTCCTGGGCTTCTCAGTAGGCGTGAATTGCAGACGGATAGGCACAAGATCAACAGAAACCTCGCCACAACACTAAAATCCCTCTTCTACAAACTCTTATCGGTCACATTCATAATTTTGCACTCCAGAAACTTGTAGCAGAGATCCAAAAAATGCCTCAAAGTCCAGAAGCAGAATTAGAATCTTCCTGTACCTATATTCTTCGCCCTGCATATGGCCTTCCGTGCTTCCATGAAATATTCGAGTGTTTAATCCCTCTTCAAAAATTGGATATTCATATTCATTGGTGGTTTAAGCGTGACAAAGATACTAGCAATACATACAACGACGATTATAATAATAGGAGCACTTTAGATATTCTATATCCTGAAGTAGTTTCTGCTAGAGGAAGACCACGTGGCGCGTTAGGAGGGATCTCAACAGAGCCAAACTCATCTACGAGACGTAATCTGTCTGAATTTGAATTTGTTACTCGAAATGAAGCAAGAGAGGCCAAAGGTAAGTGGGAAGCCCCTTGAGATCGAAGCAAACATGAATCTAATTTACACCTGTCATTTATAGCGTCTGCCGTTAATATTTCATCGTTAACTGTTGATGTCAATACACTCAAGAGGAAGAGACATGATAACAACCATATAGTAGTTGAAACATATTAGCTAAAACGACGAGTTCCATGCCATAATAGGGTTTCTCGATTAACAACAGCTCTAGGGATTGTCAGGATAGACCAGATAGGTGATTCACATAGGCCTGGAAATGCACATAAACGGGCCTCTATGAAAATATTGTCAACAATGTCAGTATTATGGGCTTGCCGATAGTTATGCTTAGACGAGTGCCTAAGCGTACTAGGAAGACAGGGGACTTACAGGACTAGTCGAAATGATCAGCACCCAAATTAAACTAACACTCAACTGTCAACACCAGATTTAATCAAATAAATCAACGTCCAATATATTGCCAATGGTTAACATAACTGTCTCCAAATATTGACGAGAGCAAACATTACGAATGGATTAATGAATCTGATAGTGTATGATGAGCGACAAGTTAAGATTAGATTTGGTGTATGATTTGAGTCGAAGACTGCGTATAAGTAGCTGTCGCTGTAAGCATAGGATAGATTTCTTAGTATAGTTGTTCAATCAATTGAATTCTATTATACCAACTTGGTTTCCTTCACAGTCAGGAGATGGCCATATTGACGGATCAAAAGCCTTCATGTCTCTTGTTAGCAACATTGAAGCAGACGATGATGACTCTCATGAGATATTTTATGTGAAATAAATGGTAAGCTGAAATTGTGACCTCTATACGAAAAATAATACTATACATAGTTGTCTGCTAGATAAAATTGCTATCGTAGCTGTAAATTTTTCAACATTTGCCCTCAACATCTTTTCTTCTAATATCTACTACGCCTATATTTAGCCACTACGTAAGCACAGTAGAATGTCTCGACAAGTCACAACGTGGCTTGCGACGTTGATTTTATATAAAAGTATAGCTTTATGCAAGTAATTGAAATTAATAACATGGTACCAAAGTGGGTATACATTACTTTTTGACATCTTCCCAAAGTTTTAACGGCATAAAACATATGGTTAATAATATTAATTTCAATAATTCACGTTTGAAGTTTTCCATAATAGTCACTTCACTACTCTTAAAAACGGTGTCGCATTATTTGTGCGTTGATGGCAGTCTTCATGGATACCCCTGTAATAAAATTGCGTTAAACACAGAACTGGGTTACTTCACTTAAGTGGTGAAGGCGGTGTGCCATAAGAAGCTTAGCGCATAGCGATTTAGCAATTCCTATTAAGAAGGGCTTATCCCAGTATTTTAATTGCTACTGTCGTCGAAGAACGAATCATCAAGCTCGTCCGCCATCTTGAAATCGTGTTAGATATTTCTCAGTATGTTATCTTGTAAATTGTATTGTCTATCACTAAATCATCTTCTTTATTTCTATGTTCTCAAAAAGAGGGATCTAATTTTTATATAGCTCTACTACAAAGCGAATTATTAGATAATCATAACAAAACTAGTGAATTGGAACCGAAATTCTGTTACCAAAGCAACGGCCCAAAACACATTTGTAAATTATGAATTAGTGACAAAGGAATGTACCATCTTTTCTAACAAATCACGTTTCTTATCTGAACCGAGATCAAAGAATCAAAGGACGCCTATGAGGAAAATTTCTAAGTTAAGATTTAAGACATGCTAACTACATATATATTTATATATATTCTTGCTCCTTATCGTACTGGGTATTCTTACCTAGAGATAAGGGCTAGTCATTAAGTTACATAATTTTTAAGTAAAAAATACTGGCCAATCCAATCGTACATCTGACCCAGGGGAGGGAAATACTGGACGCCCTCCAAAAATTAAACACTTTCTCAAATTAATTGACTCGAAGAGTTTGTCTGTAGCCCTCGGGAGAGGTGTCAGATGTCATACCCTAAACTCGCTCTCAAACTTCTACAACGGGGAGTTGGAGAGTGAGTCTGTGGTAAAACGTGCACTCAGGGAAAACAATTATACCTAATATCTTTGCCAAAATTTGTCCGTTACTTACCGAAAACCACTGGATAGCCATGAATCTTATCGAGAATGTACGGAGTATGACGAAACATTACTATCAATAATGATCAATGAGATGTACTCAAGTTTTTGAGCGTAGTTTTTTTGGAGGGCTATAGAGGAATATAGTTGTCATAGCAACATTACTAATAGTACCGAAAGTTAGCAAGGCTAATGGGTGATACCCTAGTAACCCTTCTCAAATTGGTAGTAGCGTAGTACGCTAGGGCCTATTTCTAAGCTTTATCGTATTTTTAAGACGTGTTTTTTTTTTTTTCCTTTTTTTTAATGAACGCGTGGTTTAGATGACAAACGGATTTCACGTTTTCTTTCTTGCATGAGACATGAGAATTGAATCAAAAATTTTAAAAAAAATTTTCTAATCTTTCTCCATGCTAAAAGACTAATTACGTACTATTACCCTACTACCACGATTAAAAAAAATCAATGTGGTGCCCCTAGTAGGGGCCCAAACAAATTTGGATTAAAACGTAATTAGGAATGATTTAGGGAGCGGATATTTGCAATCACCATCGCTGTTTGCTATCACACTTTACCTAATTTGGTCATAGATCCGAAGGTAGTTCACCAGGGATTTTGTGCTTTTCTTAGCCGTTGCTCTAGTAACTAGATTACCCCTGAAGTTTTAATAAAAACCTTCGCGTCATTTTATTTGTTTATCTGACAGATAAATGGTATATATATATCTCCTTCCGCAAAGAGGTTAGGTTTTGAAGCCCATATTATCCTGCCTTTATCTACCTTCAAATCGAAGTCCCCAAGAAGAAGAAATGAAGCAGGGCTTTGACCGATTTGCACCTACATTTCGATAATCACACTTCTTCTCGCAGCGAAGGTGGTCATGCCACGTTAAAAGCCTAGCTAGGAAGCTCTGTTAGCAACCTATGTGCAGTAGTAAGGAAGTCAAAAACTCTTTGCAATCGCCAATGATCAGACTACCTTTCTAGAGCTCGTTAAAGCGAAACGCGCAACTTCCATCTTCTCTGGAAAGAATATTTTTAGAGATATCCAAGCTTTGGTAACCCCTCCTGCCTTGAAAAGGATATTAAATAAGTATGAACTTGTAATCAAGGCACGTAAAACGAGAGCATACTTACCGCTTTGTACAGGCAGGTTTTCAAAGACCCTGGGTCTACCATGCTTTCACACGATTGAGAGTAGTATGGCTGACATAAACAATGGGGGTGTCATTAAACTTGAAGACATACATCCTCATGGGCGCTTCCAAAAGCCGTCTCGGAATTTTACAGAGTCTGAACTTCTAAATAATTCAGGTACAAACAACTACTCTGCTTCGCTACACGATCCATTACTAGACATACAGAACCCTCGGATCACTAGGAGCAAATTTCGACCAATGCATTCCTTGATCCAACTGCTAACAGGACAACGAAACCGTCAAGGAGAGCGCCAGCGTGCCTTTGAAAACTCAACACAGCGGAACCCCTCGGGTTTCGAATACGCTGAGCGAATTGATATGACAGAATAAACGCAATATGGTCAGCCAGTAGTTGTATCTCACGTCTCAAATCAGGCTCCTACATAGTTAGGTAAAGCGTGATTGCAAATAGCGATGATGATTGCAAATATCCGCTCCCATGATTTATCATGGAATAGAGTTTATACTCCGATTTTTGTGAAATTTCTTAGCAAATAATATATTGTGAACTCTTCCAACCGAGATATTCAATACTGATCTTTTTTTTACATAGTAAGCCGAACTTCTCTGTGAATTATTACTGCAATAAATTTTATGCAAGATTTTCTATTCATAGTGTACAAGTATTCAGTAAAAGACTTGAGACATATGTTATGAACCAAGACAGAAAGATGTTTCAATAAAAACTTAACGAACATTTATCTAAGTTAAGCAGTTCTAAGTATTTTATGAGGCCCCCCATTGGCATCTAGAAGGCATAGTCTCAATAAGTTTAATCAAAAAGTCGGAAGGCACAGGGTTTCACGCCTCCTTCAAGATCGACCAAAGTTTATCTCTCGATCTCCGCTTGCCGATGTCCTGGCATGGATACCAATATTGGGTAAAATGCATCATTTTATCCTAAGCAGCTTTTATGGGATTGAGGTTTGGGGAGTAGGGAGGCCAAGAGATGGGAGGAATAAGCCTCTCCCTCAATTCCTCTATTATATTAGCTGGTGCGTGAGGAGAAATCTTGCTCTACAATATGGAGAGCAAGGTAGCATGGTAACCATTCCATGGAATTAGAGGCACTATATTTTGACAGTACCTCTCGGGATCAATGGTACCCAATTCTTTCTCCCCAGAATAGACGAAGATCTTTCCCAGGTCCCGCAAAAGAGCCTCTGAACATCCAGCCAATCCTGTCTCTCAAATTCTCACTGACACAGTTGATATCGTATACTTTATAAGGCTAAATAATGAGATAATTCCAAGGTTTTACTTTATTCTACGAAGCAAAATTTTCGCATTCCTAGTGATCCATTCTCTTGAATGCTCACCATTCTTAAACCAGATTTCACCAGTCCACAAAATGGACTTCAAATCTTCTATGGTCCATTTGATATGTAGTTCGGCCCATTCTCTGGGGTTCCTCCCACTTTATTCAGATAGTGGAGGTTTCCTGTGAGTAGGGTCGCTTCGATAGCCTCTCTTTCGGAGCTCGCCCTGTGTTACTTTTTCACTTATTCCAAGATGTTTGGATGAGCCAGTTGCCACTTCAAGGTGTGTCATTCTTTGACTGACTGAAGATGGCATGATAAAATTTTCTATCCCGTCTATATTCTCGGAAGGAACAATTGGGGAGCAGTCTCTTCTTTTCTTAATTATGGCTTTACCCCAGGCAAGTGCGTAGTCTACTTGGTTCACTGATATATTAAGCCGTTCAGCAATTTGTTGGCAAGTTTTGACGGCATCGCGAAGCCCGTAAACCTGTTGAGATTTTTTTGGTATTGACGTTGAACAAGTTGAAGACTTATTTCGATTTTTTTTTTTTTTTTTTTTTCCAAGAGAGAATGAGAATTGATTTACTGTGCCTCGGAAGATTTCATGTATCTCTAAGTATAAGTTCGCTCCTTGCCCTATAAATTCATCATCCCGTAGTATTAAAACAACTTTGTATTCTAATTTTAAACATAAGTTACGTAGATGATTGAGTTTCAAATATTACAAACAGTAAAACGCAAATGCAAACAATAACGTTAAGAAATTATAAATCATGGCTGATAATATGAACATATTTGAAGTTGCGGGATACTTGAAGGGATGGATCTAACATTATATCAATTATTCAGCGCTCACTTAATCAAATCCAAGGGCTCTTTCATACTCAGCTTGTAATCGATAAATGAATAGCTTGATAATTGATAAATAATTTTGAAGGGCTCAATCACTATGGGTAAGTCTTAATCTTACCCACAGTGATTGATCTCGAAATCAATGCGAAGGCTTCTCTGGAAGTGTAGATGGCAGAAATTGGAGGATTCAATTCTTTAAATTCTAGGTACGAATACCACAGGTTTGAAGCGAGACTAACTTTAAAAAGGGGGTTTTTTTTTTTAATAAAAAAAAATAATAAAGAAAAATTTTTGTTTGATAAATTTACAGCTTAGTCTACCATAATTTTGGGAAGTGAAACTGTCACAAACTTATGCTGGCGATAGGAGTAGTAATTTGAAAATAAAATTAACATCTAACTAATCATAGTTGACGGGGAATAGAATTAGAGTTATGAAAATGAGGAGTGAAGGGTTTATGCACATATTAACCTTAATATTCAGGTTTGAAATATTATGCGGATTTGCTAGCTTAATACTAGCAAAGAATTACCCCTGCAGCTAGACTGATCGACATTTGGACCCACATTGAATTCCGAGTGTGGTGCTAGGGTAATACCTGTCATTCCTTATTTGAAGTCAGGATAAGCCTTATTGCCCTGATTTTTTTGGATTTTTTTTTTGTTGATTTTTCGAGTTTCCTAACAAAGTTCTAGATAATGCTATGTGAATATTTAGCATTATCTAGACTTCTGTCTTGAAGGGAATAGCTAATACTTTCATTTGAACACATTTGGATCATAGAGGAGATTTCAGAAACCATTTCATATTCTAGATTTAAGCTGGGTTGTACTGGTAATGCATGCTATGCTTTGCACGATTTTTTTCCTCACAGCCAAGAAGGTTTTTTTTTGTTAACAATAGACAAGGGCTCTTCCAAAGTCAAAATCTCTATCATTTAATCTAAGACAGTTTTGAATACCATACTATTGTGTATTTTGCTTTCACCATTCATCGTTCAAATATTGACTGATATCTGGTAAAAAAGAGTATTCTTTAAATTGATTTAATTTTTGATCACGTAACTAAAATGAATAGTGATTTTGATTCTTATTTTTAATTGGTTTTTGGAAAAGAAAAACCTTAAATTGACCAGCCTTCATCTGAAATTACCTTTTAACAAGATGAAATCATCTCTTCTGATCGTGAGGTAGATCATGGAAAAAAGGGAATTTTATACAGTACTCGCTTAAATGTTTTAAATTGTAACAATTGGTGAATGGTATATGTTTTAAAAGAAAATTGATGATGTTCATTATTGTCTATCATGAGACTAAGTAAATGAGTGTAGCGTATTGTCTTAAAGGAGTGTCATGTCCCAATGGAAAGAATGAAAAAATGAATCGTATAGTAGAAATATTTTTGCTAAGTGGGTATATCAAGAAATTCTTTTGTTTTTAGTGTATTTTTCTTCCTAGAGAACACAGAACTTTTCATTCTTCTCCAAAATCCCTGTCGTTTTTCGCCGTCTACCTGAACTAATTTATCGAAGTTATCTTTTTGACTTAGATCGGGCGATAAACTCCAATATGATAGCTCCTGACCTGAAATTTTTGTAAATTTATCATCTATACCTACTACTGGAGATGGTTTTTCAGAGCGAGTGATACGTAGTGGCTCAGGTAGGTCGGGGAAAGTGGTGATTGGAGGTGGTGCACTCTTAGGGCTGAGGGGAGGTGATGCAAGGGCGATGCCAGAGTCACTATGTCCCCAACCTGGCCAATGTGTGCTTTCGGCTCGACTGGGCCAAGCAACTGTTGGTGGACTTCGTGTATAAGGTGGTGTAGCAATAGTTTGATATCTTCTGGGAGGGATTTTAACTACGGTTGTTTTGATATCAGCTCCAAACGGTACTATCTCCGGAAGTGCATCTAGCTTTGATTTGGGACTTTTATTTAAATTGTGTACCTCAGGCTCCGTTCCTTCAAAGCCAAAGTCAAATCCAGCCTCCGATATATGAGCAAGTGCTTCTCGTGTTTGATGTAAGATCCTTTTATGTTCTTCTTCTGCTTCACGTTCTTTATCTATTCGCGCGCGCTCTTGTGCTATCAGGTAATGGCGGACATGAACTGGAATCACTAGCTCTGGCTTATCTCTCATCTGCCGCGGATTTTGGCAATTATGCAAGCTATTTGCTCGTGACCTTGTGGACTGATTTTGTTTTTGAATATGACTCTCCCCACAAGGTCCAGCTATCCTCGTCTCATCTCTTTCGCCTCTAAGATCCCAGCCATCAAAATCACGAAATGAGAATCGTGGTGCTTCGACACGACCGTAACTTGTCTTCGGACGTGATTCTGTGTATCGTGTACTATGACGACGACTGATTTCGCTCTGATAGTTCTTGGTTTCGGGTTCAGTCGCAATGGAAGAGTCTAAATCCGTGAAATCTTGGGCTAATCGAGCTGTTAAAACCTCTACTTCATTCTTCAGTCGCTTAAATGTATGTTCTGGATCATCAAGATCGTCATCATGGTTCGTTGCGATGTCTTTGTTTGGAAAGCGGAAATTTATGTCGAATTCTGGTACCGAGTCATCCTGCATTGCATTGCTGAATGATCCGTGGCGCGGAGTACATGGAGGAAGGGGAAAGTCATCTATCGATTGGTTTGAGTCATGTAAAATAGATTCTGGCCGATGGTTCCCGTACATTTTATTTTAGTGGTAACAATGGATCGTGAGAGGAGAGCCTTTTTAGGTGTTCGTGTTATCCTAGAAGAGGAGATTGGGGAATTTAGTGGAGGTATGAATGGTAGGGACAGCGGCCGTCTGGTTGGCGTCGAAAGAACGACCGGATAAACAACACAAAACGATGATCTTTTTATTTTTTGTTCATATTCCATACATAACAATCGCCAGCTTAGTAGCCCTAGCTCCCTATCCCTGGACCTTCATCAAAATGCATGCATTCTGTCGTACATTAATTATTGCATATCTCCCCCGGCAGATGGATGTTTGCTTTTTCCTCCCGCCTCATTCAGTTAATCGAGTATATCAGAAAGTTCGAAACTGGATTTTGTTTGTTCATCTGGGGAACAGACGGGGAGAACTAGACCAAGCTTAGGCTACCTCCCTCTATCTGCTTCACATTCTGCTAACCTAGATATCCTTCTAGTGATCAATTGAAGCACCTTTCATGTTGAATAGACAGTTCATGCTGTGTAATGGTCTTAGCAACAACAATCATTGTGACCCTTGTTGATCCTTGCTATTTTTGTTTATTATAGATGGCAAGCTTATAGAAAATCATAGCATCAATAGAAGGCTCCTTTCCCTTCATCATAGAGCCAGCGTTGGGGACAGCGAAGCAAATTATTTGGGGGGGGGGGGTGTAATAAAAACATGTGAACAACTTCTCTCCTTTACTCCGCTTATCGTCTTTCAGCTAAAGGAAGTAAATAAACGTCGTCGTGGCTAGGATCAAGCACAGATTCAACTAGGCAGCATGCCCCTGCATGAGTAACCTTCCCGTCTAGGTCATATGTATAGATGAGCTTCTGTGCATAAAGCATAAAATGGCCGCGGCAGATCTTTTTAGATTCATAAGTACGATGTGGATCGCTTGAAGACGCTGATAGGCCCGATTTTGTCTTAGGGCCAATAAACATTCATCAATAATTGTATGACTCCTTTGTTTACAATCTTCGGGAGCTGCTAAATTGTTCGTTTGGCACTAAGTGGATCCAAATGAGCTTATCCAAATGGAGCTAGTATAAGGGGTAACTCTTTCTCCTATTGGATGAAGATGCATGAAACGACCCACTTAGTGCCATACGAATACTTTATTACTTTATATAGTAATTTACCAAAGAATCTCCGTACAGACAGACATTTGCTATTCATATGATTGATCAATCTTTATAACAAAAGTTCATCTATATATATATACAACTGTTGGTAGTTTTAATGAAGCTCGAAGACGTCTTCAACTGCTCTGATTTACCCTCTAAAAATTTGATCTTTTTTTTTAACGAACCTCGAGCATAGAAAAACTTGTCCACCACTTATTCGATTTAATCAAGTAGAGTTTGATAGACCAAAAAAGGGTCATGTCAAAATCTAATCTATTCGGCACCTGTAATATCTATTTTACTCTTAGCAAAATAATATTCAATATTCAATACCCGTAACTCGTAACTCGTAACAAGCTATTTATTGAAGAGATTCAATGTGTGAATGATACTGTTTCATTGGACAGAGTAAATACAAATGATGCCTTTTAGTACAGGCCTAAGCGGGAATAGTGTATTCCGGAAGGGGCTCGGGAACTCTAAAGAAGTGGATAAGGTACAACAAGTCCACCCTGCTATAAAATTGAACGGTTATTAGGGATAATAGAGTGCAGCAATCTTAAAAGCAATAAATTACTGTTCGCTTCCTAGTTCATATTCAAACATGTTATGATAAAAGGGAAATTTTTAAGTACTCCTTAACAAGTTGAGAATTGCTATGCAATATATCACATTACTATTCATTCCAAAATCTAGATCAATTGCATATTTTTGTCTCACTGGAAGTTAGCCGTAAAGGAAGCTAAACCCTAAATATCTATCTTTTAAAAATGGATTGCCAAATTGTCGTAAAATACTGCAATTATTGTGCCAATCATGAATCTTTATCTTATCTGAATAATATAGCTTTGAGTTTTGGTACGCATTTAATCAGTATCTTCGCTAGAGTACTGAATGTACTGTTTGTAATCTATGACTCTTGAATCTTTCCATAATACTAGGCCGGGTTTGAAACGCACGTATTTTATGCACACAGATGACATGCAACGTGCAAGTGGAGATGCACGCAAGAGCTATGCATCTATTTTTGTATTTTGCATGTCGATGTGCGTGCTAAGCACGCTGTTAACCTGCTAATATCTTCTCATGTTATCCTTTCTCCCTTGACTTACCTGTTTTGACCGAATTTTTGTTCTGTCAATCTGTTCTCGTTCGTCATTTTGCTGATGTAAGTTTGTGTTAATATCTCTGATAATAAACCCGGCCATTATTTCAACTCTAGTTGTAAATAAATCTCTTGATGGTGTGCGAATCTATTCAACTTTCTCAGCTGCTCTTATTACTTGCCTGCTTACTGTCTTGTTTTTCTCCATGTGTTACATTTCTTTATTTCCAAGAGCTTAGGCTTGTCTTCAACTCCTAAGTTGCTAATTCGTCTTCTCCCAACTACGGTCCACTTGTACTGGTCCTTGCAGCTCAAGCTATGACTCTAGTTTATCTTATGCGCATATGAATTCTTATATGACGAAGAATCTCTTTAGTTATGCTATCGTGTGAGGCATCGCTCCAAGATCTGAGCCCTCAAGAACCCTATTTATTTGCATTGAAATTTATCCCTTTTAGAAGAAGCGATCAAAAAATTGTAAATTTTATCTCCATCTCAATTTTTGAAGAGCCTTTACTGGCCATATTCGTTAGGGAGGTTAAAACTTGATGTAGCATCAATAAAATTTCTACTAGCCAATGTAATCACCGACTTTTAGGTGCCTTCAGACTTTCAATCTCTATTATGGAGAATATCATATCTGCAAGGCATGATTTCAAGGGGTTGAGTTTTTAGTCTCCCTGTTTGCTTTAAGTTCTCGTTGATTGCTGAAGAATCAGAGTTGGAGTGTATCCTGTGATCAGCTTTTTGGATGCCCCTGACAATATCTTGATGTTCTATAACTTATTCAGCGCTCGGGCAATCAGAAAATGTACCTGAAAACCAATTTTTTTTTGACCTGTGAGTACTCGGGGGCTAAAGTTGTCATATACATCCTTTCTTAAATCTTATTATTATCCATTTGATATAAAAACTTGATTACTGGATGGAGAAGCATTAGGATGACTTTCGGACACCAGGCCTTGTAGATTAAAGGTTAATTTGGCTTTGGAATTATTCTTTTTCTTTACCTGGAAACTCACTCTGGTTAACCATTACTTCTATCATCTTTCTTTTTTTAATAAACTAGAGACTACGGCTCAAATTTAATTTGCCATTAAAATTCACATTCAAAATTTAGATTTCTGGTAATGTGTCGATCAATAAAAGTATTTTCGAGTAACTTTAGTTCCTTAACAAATAGTTGCTTAGACAGTCAGATTGAACATAGAAATCGAGAACTTATAGCATTTAAATTAAGTATCAAACGGGCGAAGTATTTGGAGTTGCTATACCATTCTTGTGCTTTAATTAACATATTGATACGAAGGATTTGTAACTAATTCTCGACGACACACTGTTCATAGAAGCAGATCCTGAAAACTTATCAAAGTACTCTGATGTAAATTAATCAGGAATAAGAAATATGTGCATCGAAATAATCGCGGTCCTACATTGCAGCAATATCTTCACAGTTTGCCTAAATGTCGCCGAGCATGTTTGCTGAACAAGTTAGTTTGTTCGTTAAGCTACTTGCCTGAGGAGTGTCATCATCAGGATGGAATGATACCTTCAAGCCTGTGATCTACACAGATGCTGGCTAAATTTAGCATTGCCTACTTGTGAAATCACGGAGATGTGAGCGCATTTCACTAGATCATTGGCTACAATGAATTGCCTAATAAAGAAAGGATTATCCAGTTTAGCTGAGTCTCTTCCAGAACTTCTGAGTATCATGTCCAGCAACCAATCAATGCCGCCATTAAATGATAAGGAGGGAAGTGTATTGACATGGACCATTCTTGTCCAAAGGGCCTGAATGTAGCCCCACTCTCCTGAAAAATCCATAGAGGCATCAGATATGTTGGTGATGTTTCATGGTACGTCATGTTTGATCACATTATTGAGATAGTAAGTCTCTTGATCGTGGTCGGTAAGATAACGGTGGGTGTTGAAAAATGGCCAGCCATCAGACATTGTGAAACAAAAAAAGAAACCTAGCTGGAGCTTCCATCCAAAATAATCGCGAAGTATTAAATGCGGAGAATCCCATCAAGAATCTTCGAGTGCGGTGTGTAATGCGAAGCATAACGTCGATCACCCTCCTTTGCTTTGGCTGTGTGCAGTCTTTGCAACAAACATAGGCCCGCCAGTACGAAGTTATGAGTAAAACCACGGATTTGTGAAAGGCTATGTCCATTAATGTATCCTTGTAATGTCTTATTATATCCAACATATCATTCCTGATAAATGTCTTGCCTTCCATATCGTAACCCTCACCTGCATTCTTTCGCCAACATTCAGGTCGGGACCTCAACAAGGTGGTTCGGCAAATTTTAACAGTTAGTTTATTTATGAACATATTATTTATGCCGATTTGTCCGGAGAAACATGGCCCCCCGCCCACTTGGAGTCTGGCCCAGCTTAACTCTTGGCTTTTTTACTTGAGACAATGCCCAGATGAGCAGGCAGATCTTCCATTCCCGATTCGACCGAAATGAATGACGACGGACTGGATGATTAGCTGGAAACGGGGGCCAAACTATGATCCCTGCAAATCCGCACTGACGGAACAATCTCCCCAATGCTGCCCTTTTTATAATATATCAAAGTTTCACAATGAATAACGTATCATAATGACTTATCCAGAGAAAGGGAATAGATCAGTACAAGTCTTCACAGTCCAGACTTAAATCAGCGTTCCTAGACTCTTGGCTCTGATAAGACTCTTTGAAAGCTAATGAAGTGTCTCAAAAAGGATTGACAAATTTTCTCCATCCAAAAAGGCCATATTAGAAGGCAATTTCTGCACAATCACAGTTAGTTATTCATGCTTATAATTTATGGATAAAATCATAATGAGAAAAGGAAGGAAGTGTAGAGGAAGGAGGTCGTGGTGAGGGAAAGAAAATTGAAAAAAAAAAAAAAAAACAACTTCTTTTTTTTTCTCCTTTTGAGATCATCAATTTGCAGTGTCACAGAAGTCACAAAAATGAAATAAAGTGTAAAAACACTTGTCTATAATCATGTAAAGAACAACGCAATTATTACGTATGTTTAGTGGTTTCAAATCACAACATCCGATTACGGAATTCTTGGGAAGCTCAACTAGAGTAATGTAGGAGATTTGAATGTCCCTTGACATTTAGGGTCATTAAAATAGCCTGTAAACAATAGGTTACGTAGGAAATCATTAATAAGAAAAAGGCAGCTCCCCAGTTGAACAACAAATGATCCTCACAAGTGCTATTGAGCAGATATACAGCTTTGGGAGACATGAAATCCAGACAATACAGTAGAGCCTCCCAGATTTGATTGAAACCCGCGCTCCCGAGTCAACGGCCCTTAAAGGTATTCCCCTGCAATCGTGACCGCATGAATATCTCCTACTGAAAATTATGTAATTCCTTTTCACCGATTGTGTACAAGTAGACATAAAGCATTAAGTAAAAGCGCACTATTATAGATGATCACAAATTCAGCACTAAAACACAGGATCCTCCAAATCGTGCTACGGATAAAGGATTACATTTACTGCTGGAAAACTATATATCATCGCTTCTATTCAAACAGTCGCATAGAAATAAAAAAGATTTTAATTATCTAATTATCTGAAGACTTGGATTTAATAAATTAAAGCAAGTGATAATGCATCGTGAAAGAATTTTTATAAGATGCCTAATTCTTTGGCATGAAATATCGGTCTTCGAGCTGCTGAATTTCATCGGCCATAATTATATTGTCCTTATTTTCCTTCATTAATTCTCTACCAAACTTGCAGTGGCCGCAAGCTCTCTGTTCATCCCAAGATTCCATTGCAATAAACATCTTGGTCCCGAACTCCTCATCGACGTCTGACTAAGAAGCTTGATGGTCAAAATTATCGTTTTGCTCTATAGAATTATCGAAATGTTCTCCTTCCTCAATATCTGACTCGGAGCAAGACAGTTCATTTGCATCTAATTCAAATTTGGAACTGGAAGATGTCCCTTTATCCGAGACTTTCGGGGCTAAATATTCATATTTTGGGAGTGGAACAAGTTGTAGCGCAATCTAGAATAATGAGTCTTACTGACGATAGATATTTCGAAAAAAATCGATAGGCTCAACGACATCCTCAAAGCAGTAAACGATATGTTTACACAGAAGAAACCAGCTCAAGAGAAAAGATTCACAAAGTCTTTTCTGGTATCACTTGATGGCCAAAACCATTTTTTTGAATGCGGTAGGCAATTTTAGTTTAATTTACCATCTTTATTGCTAGCAAAATCATTGATAACGGGCTCCCTCCCACGAGTCGAGCAAACTCTGGTGGATTCTTCAATCGCGTGGGGAAGAGATTAATCTTGATGTTAGAGGGGAGGCGGAGGAAAAGAGGAAATGAAAACGTTAGGAAATGGTTGGAGGGACGATGAATACGTATGCAAAATTGACAATGGTGCAATCTGTAGCAGATTGAGAATGGGAAACTAAATTGAATGCCGACGCGTCTAATCTACAAATGAAAAAAAAGATAACACGTGACCTAAAGTTATGCCGTGAATAAAGAATCCATTGCACAGACAAAGGATAAACCCTCACGTGACCACGATCGCAGGGAAATACCTTGAGGTTCTATCCCCGAGTCGGGTCCCAGCCAAACGTCTCATATCTTATATTTAATAATGTTCGCCGATCCCGACAAAGCCGGAATTTAATATCTTGGGATTACAGTGTCGATTACAAGGTTCACCACTCTATACGTAGTTAATTGGTTGCTGTTATCACCTAAGATTCTTTAATAAATGTGGAGAGTTTCATAGCCAAACTGTACTTCCACAACAACTCTTACTTCACTTATTTTCCTTTTGTCTCTTCAGCCTGAAATGTTCCACGGCTCATACACCGGAAAAATGTGACGATGTGGCTAACGATTATAGCTGATAGAAGTTTTTCTGTCTTTCAAAGCCCACCAACTAATGCCTATATGACTAGCACCATCACCATTTCTTATTGCTCTCGTTCGCAAGAAGGTGGCAGAAGTAACGGTGCTCACTAAAACTTCCCATATGGTTGTTTTCAACAGCGAAAGTGCTGCTGAAAACTAGCTTTTCTATAGAGATTCTGGCACAGACGGGCTGAATTATTCTTCATCGCTAGAAGGGCGGAAAGATGCTGTGTAGATTCTAGGGACTTCTCACGAGAACATCTCAAATTTAAAAATATCCCATACTTGATAATTTTAGCCGGTTCCAACACTATTAAATATGGGAAGTTCTACTTTAAATAGCTCAAACTTAGTTCGCATAAATCATATTTTTAAGATACATTAGGGATCAACTTATCTTATTGAATTTTTATAAAATTTGATGGTGATCAAATATTTAGATGGTGATGATAGTGAAGAGTAAAAAGAAATATCTATTCTGGAGGTGTACGGATTTATTGAATGATCAAGAGATTACAACATAATACAAGAACTGGAGAAATCTGACGAAATCAGCCATTTATTGGCCTTTTAAGTCAGAGTTCTTTCAGCAGCAATTTTCAGGTATTGCTGACTAACAATTACCCGTTTTCGGCTTATGGAATCAATCGACTTTGGTCCGATCTGAGGAGCACCCAACGTTGTCAATTGTTTGTAGCTAACACAGGGGCAAATACGGCGATGAAGTTATAGCATAGCACTAGGAGGGGTCAGCCCTATCATTATTTAGCTAACAAGGCAATAATGAGTGAGGAATAGGTAAAGTGGAGTGTAACAAGGCTGACTACCTTACAAGTGCTATGTTAATATTTCACCGCTGTGGCTCAGTAAAGCCATCGATACCCTATATAATTGGTCAAAAAATATAGGTTGGAATGAATTTTCTTTTTTCTTAGTGGTCAAGTTTAACTGGCCCTATTCAAATCATTAATGAGCTTAGTGAAGAAATACAGTAGAGTTTTTTTCCTATTTAGGTTCTAGGCCGAAGCCCCATGCCCCCTTTAAGTGCAGGACCGGTGGAGCCGGCCAGAGTCATTCCTCGTTCCGTTTTACAACCCGTTATAATGTTGGTATCAGCGATTTCTGTAGGGATAATGGTGGTTAAGCAGCCTGGTTGGTTTCATATCGGTCTCAAATAGATGGGTATAGTTATTACTGGGATTGGTTAACCGAACTCGTTGGTTTGAGACTCCGAGATTGTATATATAAAGATTCCTTTGCCCTAATCTAAAAGAAGTTGAAAATATATGTTTTATAGTTTTATCAAATCTACACGTTTATTCTGTTTTTTACTGTTTTTCAATTCCGTAAGAATATTAATATAAATCGAAAATTCAAAGTTAAATATTACCAACAATTTCAATTTTCGTGGTCCACAATTAAAGCAGAGGATAACTCGATAGTTCAGCTATTGAAGCAGCCTATTTCCCTAACGAAAATCGTAAAGCTCTTATAGTGGTTGGGCCCGATGAGCTTATAGACCAAAAGACAGTGAGGCATTTTTCTTCTAAGTCTATGTGCTAAACGAGCATGTTTTTGGCAATGAATAAAATGAGTCGGACTAGTTTCCCTCTGAAATTTAAATTCTAATATGGCATCTTCATGATAAAATCGGCGATATTGTGCTGCGAAATTGCCATGCCCAGTGCGAGCCGCAATCAGTTCATGCAGTAGACGTCTTGGAAGGCAGAGTTCTGAGGGTTTCCGCCGTCGCATTTGTATGTTAAGTCTTCGGTATCTAGCTGATTATGCTCTATTCCACCAGGTATCAAGAAGAGATTATCGTCGTAGGTTCATAAGTCAACGAAAGTATACGTGGGAAATAGAAAATGACTGGACGTTTCTTTGGGGAAGTTGCCTCAGTCCAGCACGTGTTCCATTGTCCGCTTCAACGATACTCTTTATTTCCGAATGGCCAAGCACCCATTCTATTGATACCTGAGCCATGTGCGCTAGGTCGCGAAACCTCTTGACAGTTGAAAGGCTGGAAGTTACCTTTCCTATATGTAAAGCTAAGATCGCTGCTTGGATATCTAATAAAGTATGTATTCGATGATCTCTACTGTTGAATTCGAGAGCTCTTTCAAGTGCCTTGTACACTCCAAAAATTTCTGCGTCGATTACCTCACAACCACGGAGGGGGCCATGATCAGTATAGAAAGAGGTACCATCCTTTTGTAAACCAAACCCCATACTGAGCGGCCGGGCTCTTCTGAGGAGCTATCTGAATATGCACAAATTTCGAAATTTGAGTTTTGATTGAGTCAAAGTTTGAATCGATTTACTTCAAGGGTTTTATTGCCTAATATTTTTGGATATATTGGGGCAGTTAAGGAATGTACGATCTCCGCTGAAGGAAGTTCTCTATCTGGACGCGCAATATCTGAACCTCTGGCCGATTAGAAATTCGAGCAAGAGACTTATATTTTAATATCCCTATATTTGGACATATGCTTGCCCGGTTTCTTAGTGGATGACGGTTATCAAGAGATTTCAGCCTAGCTGCAAGATGAGATCTAATATCTTCTAGTATTATCTGGGTAGGTGGAATCCCTCCTTCTCGATGTACCACAACATTGGATGTTGTCTTTCAGAGAGGAAGTACTTCTCTCAGTGCTTTACGGACTACTTTATGGATCATCTCGCACAGATTTGGAGTCTAAAGAGTCATAATTCCTAAAGTCGCTGAACGAGTCAATCTGGACCACCATACTTCTGATTCATAAATAGCAATGGGTAGAACACACGAGTCAATTGCACTGACTAATGGGCTTGGAGCGGCGCCTTTTTCCACTGAAATTAATGGTCTCATGTACTCGGCTGCCTTGAGAGCTTTTCCGCACCAAGTTGTCACATAATGTCTAAAATTTAAAAGCAGGTCGAGTTGTACACCAAGCTATCGTATATGTTTTGTTGGTTCGATTAATGTGTCATGTACCATAATACCTACTGGATTTTTTCACTTCCGTCCTGTAAACTGAATAACATCTGATTTTTCTACGTCAAAGGAGACAGCGTTTCACATAGCCTATCCCAGAAGATCGTTCACCTCTCGCTGAGCTACATCGGCGGACTCAGGAATCGACCTATCAATACCTAAGCTCCGACATCATCTGCATAACTGAAACGCATCATAGGCTTACCTCTTCTCATCGGTTCAGCCACATATAGAAGAAATAACAAGGTTGAGATGGGTGATCCCTATGGCACACTAAATGTCAGACTTGTTTGAATAGTTAATTCACCTTGAAATCAGATCTGAACACGCCTATTTGTGAGGAGAGATTTCGTCCAATTAATGATGAAGTTCGACGATTCATGTGAACTCATCCGCTAGATCAGTCTGTTATGTAAGACTGCATCAAAAGCACCTTGCAAATCTAGTGTCACAAATGTAGATGCCTATTCTTGTGAGCGAGCCTATTCTATATTATGGACTACGCAGGAGACAAGATCAGTTGCGGCGCGATTTGATCGTGCCCCGAACTTTTGACTACCGACTACATCATGAACAATTGCAAGATAAGATATACGCTTAGCAATAACTCTTTCTAGTCCTTTACCCAAGCATGAAAGTAGAACTATAGGCCCCATGCTTTCACTGTAAAGGAATTCTGCCCAGGTTTTTGCATCAACACTATTCCAGCTAATTTGAAGTAGGAAGGGTGATTGCCAAGATTAATACATGCGCGAAAAAGTTGAACGACATATGGTCCAATTGTTTCCCAGCAGACAGCTGGTAGTTTGATGGATATTCCATCTGCTTCTGGCGACGTATTACCACATCCTATTGTATGTGTGCGGACTTCATCGCTTGACCGCTCATCGGTCCAGGGAATTCTAGGATCAGATGAGTCTAAGCAGGGCGGTGTGTCATCAGTAGCCTAATTCCTTAGCAGGAGAGTGTTACAAATTATATTTGCATGTCCTCCTTGATTCGATATTCTACTATTGCTATCATTTAAGGGGAGCGGATATCTCGTTTGATGCGGTTCATACGAGCATACTAACTTGAAAACCTCTGACGATGGGGTTATTGATTCAACTTAATGTTTCCAGAATTCTCTCTTCGCCGCTGCCACTATTTTTCGAAATTTCTTTGCCAAAGAGGTGCGCTCAGAATTCCTAGATGCAGAACGGTATTCTACAAGAGCTACTTTACAGTCCGAAGTCCACCATGGGGCTGGCTTACGATTCTTCTGATAGCCATGGGAGCCTGTTGCTTTGATTGCCTGTGATATACAAGAGAAGAGGTCTTCAACATAGATCTCAATGTTTTCCGCGGTGTTAAGTGGGGCCGGTAGTGAGGCCCTTTGAGCAACCATACGGGAAAATTTGGGTAAGTTAGTTTTATTCACATGATATGAGGGTGGAAGAATGAGAGTTTCAAGGAACGGACTGGAAACTATGCGTCGAAAAGGTAATTGATCACTTGTCATACACTCATTGCGATCGACCTAAGCCTGTGTTCCTGGAATATTGGTCCATACAAGATTGAGTGTGTTTCCTACCCGATGTGTGGGTTCATCAATTATGAGACAAGAAAGTTTGTGAGTTTCTGCCCAATTTTCAATCTCTTCGTCTTGCCCATTAGGCCGACTTACACCAAGCTACCATGCAAAGTATACTGAGTTAAAATCGGCCAATGCTAAAGACCTGGGTGGAGGTGACCAGTTTGCTAGTGTTTGTATTGATGTGGTGTTATTTGGTGCCTTGTAAATATTCAGAAAGTAACACCATTTACTACTACTCAGCAATAGTCTCCCGTAGGATTGTCTGAGGAAAAAATCTGATGAACAGAAATTTTTAAAATCTCTCTGCGAGTACAATTGATCGCTCGGGGCCTAACATCTAAGCCTCCAAAGGATTTATGACAATGAAAGCTGGTATTCGATTTAGTCTTACCTGACCATCAAGATTCTTGTTCTAATAAGATATCAATTTTTAGCTCGTATGCCCGAGATAATGCTATATCGTGTGTTGAGCTCCTTCTGCCCACATTGATTAACAGAAAATTGATAGCAGGATAGAGCCGGGAAGGTACGAGGGATCTTTCATAGCTGTATTTAAATAAAAGGTCTCTGTTGTGATTACCTAATTAGATATCCTTGCACAGATATAATTATACTAGTATGGGTATCCCCCTACCACTTTATTACGATAGACAAGTTAGACTTGGATATACAAATATTTTTGGGAAACATCACAACATATGTGAAAGAAGTGGGAAAGACTAGAATAGAATAGACTAGAACAGTATTTCATGGAACATCAGGAAATTGGATAGAGAGGCGGAATTCAGGAAAGAAGGTATTTGAGATACATCACCGATTCTCTATATAAAGAGAGGAATAACTCACAATGGAGGTAAGGTAAACTGATTACAATAGTTAACACACACACACACACACACATATACATACATATATATATATATGTGTGTGTGTGTGTGTGTATCCATTGCTGCAATATCTATTATACTCAGCTCATTACACAGCGAACGTGCAATATAAATCTACCAAGTAACTATTCCATATCTCATAACCTTGTTTTTTATGACAGTCTCTACAACGATAGAAGCCTCTGACATAGTAACTTCATAAGTTGAGTTGATAGCTTGATCGTTGTTTGTACCGATAAATGGCGTTTCGTTATTGATGGCTGCTGCTTCTACACTTATGATAGCAGAATAGCTGTTGTGCTGTGGATCCCCATAGCCAGTTAGAGAAGCAATTATAGAGGACATATAACACTGTACCAACTATGGTTAGTGTAATTATATCATAGATAGTAACATGTGGCACAAGTAAAGGAATAGGTGTGAGTGTAGCGAGTGTAGAATATTCTATCATGTAATATACAATATTCTAGCAGGAAATAGAAAGACTAGCTATGTGTATATAGAGGAGTAGAATCTCCTAATAATTCCAAGCAGTAAGATAGTGAGATAGATCTAGATATACAATTCGAGCTTATCTTTACGCCATAAACATTATCTCCTTAAAATCTAACTATAACCTCATCCAAGGTTAGTACTCTCTCTATATATGACCGCTCAAACACAATAATAGCCCTAGCTTCAGCGTCATAATTTCTTTGCCATTTTTTTCTGATCGTCTTAAGTTGGTCTTTGGTTACTAGTCCTAGCCGAGGGAGGCATGCTAAGTNAATTCGAGCTTATCTTTACGCCATAAACATTATCTCCTTAAAATCTAACTATAACCTCATCCAAGGTTAGTACTCTCTCTATATATGACCGCTCAAACACAATAATAGCCCTAGCTTCAGCGTCATAATTTCTTTGCCATTTTTTTCTGATCGTCTTAAGTTGGTCTTTGGTTACTAGTCCTAGCCGAGGGAGGCATGCTAAGTAATTTATACTATCTGATCTATGAGGGCATCCACAATTACGATACTTGGTAGGGATTTTGAACTTATTGAAGATATGCATAGTAGATGAATAGTTTTCGCAAGTAAGTGCCCTAGAGCANTAATTTATACTATCTGATCTATGAGGGCATCCACAATTACGATACTTGGTAGGGATTTTGAACTTATTGAAGATATGCATAGTAGATGAATAGTTTTCGCAAGTAAGTGCCCTAGAGCAGCTGCGTGTAGCATAAAATCTATGACAACGTGTACATTGTTAGATATAAGAAAGCGACTCCTGATTCATGAAATAAACAGAAACCGCTTCATGGAGCATATTCTCGTGGAAAGTGTGCCAGTCAGGGGCGATGTGGTGCACCAGCACGACACTTGCCATGTACACCCATCATCTTTGGCGTCACATTAGTCACTCTGATAATTTCGTTGGTAAGGTTAGTATCGTTGACTGTCACATTTCCATGAGAAGTTCCAAGGGCAACAGGAGAGGTTGAATTCCGATATGTCATAAGTGTTAAAATGATGCAGGGAATCTTGATCAATGTTAATTGATGTCACGTGTCACTTGGAAATGTAATTGTGTGGGAAGTATTTTGTCAG
>QVIK01000271.1:0-62313 GCA_003957845.1 Oidium heveae
TCAAATATGATGGTGTTAGGTTGAAAAACACACCCTTTTTAATATCCCATCACTACTCAAGAATGCTGTTTTTTTTTTTTTTTTTTTCGCTGGGTAAAAATTTCATAAAATTTAAACTTGACGTGAAAATTTCTCCGTCAATTTTGGAATTTGGATGACAATAAATAGATCTTGATGTTGTGGTTCTTGCTAATTAATAGTTTACGTGGAAATTTTAATTTCTATTAAATTTCAGTTCTATAAAGTTGGATAGAAATTAAATTTCAACCTTGAGGATTCCTACTAAATGTAAGTCGAATAAATCATAGCAATGGAAGGTTTTTATTGATAGCTATGACATGCATATTAGTAAATTGAAGTGCTTGAAGTAACAATGCCGTGTGTTAAACTAAAATTTTATGTCCAACTCTTACGAGTTGGTAAGATTTAAATTAACACAATATCTCCATCTTCGCAGCGAAAATGACTCTAATTCTTTAAAATGATAAAATCATAGCACGTGAACGATTTTATACACTTGACAACATAAAGTAGTATTTGAAATTAGGTGAGGCATGAAAAAAAAAAGCCTTATCTCTTTTGCTAAGATTTGCTAGATCTAAGCTAAGGTCAGGTGGGGGCCCCATTTGAAATATCAGATCAAATGAGAAGTCACTTTGCCTGTACCAACCGTCTAGACAGTTTCAAATGATTCTTCAATATAGATTCTATTTGGCGCCCCGATGCAGTAAGTTTTGATTCGTCACGTCTGTTTATTTAGCGGGGTCCGTAGAAGGCTGATCATAACTTTCTAAATAATCTTCATACTTCGTAGATCGCCAAACTCATTGTTTCCAAATTGACACAAGTATGCTTAAATATAACCAGTATGATTTAACTATGCCCAAGTACAAGAATTTAAGTGATGGATACTTTAACATGGATATAAGAAAGCCGTAGATCTATTTCCCACTGTTGTTGATGATTGTTCATATTTGTAGAATTTTGTCTGTCCACCTTTAACATTCAATCGATTATATAGTATGTGGATCTATAGATAAGAGCTCTTTTGGCCAGTAATTTGTTCATCTTATGTGTTCTGATAGGCCTTTTGACGCTGGTAATATCGAAGAAATAGCACTTTCAGCGGTTCAATTGTAAATTGATAAAGGCGCGAATTTCGTGCTTCAATAAACTCTGTGCGTTTGCAAGGAGTCTATTTTGTATTTTTTTCTAATTTTCTTGAATCCATCCCGTTGGCTCCCACCTAAAAAGTCATGACTCTGTCATCTTAATAATCCATAATATTTTGGGTAACTATGAGGTTTTCCCTGACTGTAGAAATAGTTGCTGTGGTAACTACCATCTACATGCTCGCTTACAAGTAAATGTATTCTTCTTATCAGGGATGCCGCCTCACAGTCCAGGTTTTATTCCTACAAATTACTTTTAACATCCTACTCCTGATATTTACTGTAAATTTGACGCCCACGCTCCCTTCCTGTATAGGACACAAGATGCAAGATATTAGGGATAAAGTCCTGAATTATCGGATCTAACTGTGTTTGGATTAAATAGCTATATCGTGTTTTCTGATGCAACATTGGCAGTTTTGTATGGTTTATAGGAGTTGTTGATCACAGGCATGTACTTGGGATTAATTTCATGTGAGTTTAGGTAATGTTCCATAATCGGTAATCGTACTTACCACGTGATATTTTAAATGCTAACCGAGAAGGAGAAATCCAATTTTGTATCATCATATCTTATATTCTGTCGTAACTCATTGACCTTTTTTCTACTGAGGGGTAGAGTTAACTATATAAAATCCAACTCATATGTATTCTTAAATCATTTATCAAATTGAATATACAAGAAAAATCTCAAGTTGATTCCCTTTGTTTTACAAGATTCGATTTCTATCTCGCTTAAAACGTGAAATTGGAAGACCTATTTGTTAGAGCAATCATCTATATAAATGATGCGATTTCGGGTGGCCAGAGAGACTGACTCAGGGCCAAGTCGGCAGACACTCCTTCAACCAAAGGATTAGACGCAGTGGAAAACTAGTCGTATGGGATTCATATGTGCAAGGCCAATATGAAGGGGAAACAAATTTTTTAATGCTTTTCTTGAAGAATTCAAGATGTGTGGACCCATCGGTCATGGTATGAGCTGGACTATGATTGATCACTTCATGTTACCTAAGATTAAATCCTTTTCATCGACGACAGGAAACGCTAAATCATGAAAGAGACTATGGAAAAAACGAAGAAGTGGAAAAATCATCGTTAAGCTCATATATAAGCTTCGCATGCTACCCTTCAGGCCGCATCATTTAACTTCACAGTCACTCATTTTGCAGACTCTTGTCTGATTTTCAGTTAAATCATTCATTCATTTAATTTTTCACCTAATTTTTTATTGTTCATTATCAAGGGCTTTCTTTTGATTTCCAGTCCAAGATCATCAGCACTTTGTCATCATCCATTACCGTTGAAAATTCCAGTCACGAGTCAAAATGCGCTTTTTCATTGGTGCTATTGTTTCGACCCTCATCTTATCGCCAGTATCAGTGCTTTCGATGGTTCTAGATACCCCAGCATCGAGCTTGATGACCCAAGCTAAAGTGCAAGACGGCACTGTCCAACGACAGTATCCTGTGGCTAGCACTCCGCTCGGATCCTCATTACAAAAGCGATTTTGTATTAGAAAATGCTCGAAAGAGCATAAGTTAGGGTATATGTGTAGAAAAAAATTTATTAGCAACTACCAAATCAAGAAGGCCAAGAATGCAGCATGCCCGAAGATCAAGGCCAATCCGCAAAAAAGTTCATTTCCTTCGCTTCATACGGCGCTGAATTTTGACTCACAGGGTCCGTATTTAGAGTGGCCAGTCAAACGTAACGGAAGATTTTGGAATAACTGTGAGTCTCAAGATACTATTAATACTTACATTATCATTGTTAATGCTGTTGCTATTGCTACTAAAACTTGTAATACTCCTAACACACTACTTTGTGTCTCTATTCTTTCTTCATGTTTGCTGCTCTCCTTCCATAGTTTGACCCTTTCGTAATTTCGTACTTTCGTGATCCTGTACTTCCTCTAATAAGTTTTATTCTCCCAATTTGAGCTATAGCTAACAATTTAAAAGGGAGAAAAGGAAAGTACCGAATTATTCTAACTGAAGACTGCAATGTTGTCGGGGTTGCTATTCGTAACAAGGATAGCTCTTACATAAAATGCAGTCACATTGACGACAATGAAGACGATGACTAAGAAGCTCCGCAGACTTTGGAATTCTCAAAATGTAGACGTGTGTAAAAGCAGATTTTTCTGTTTGAAATTGACTTCTTGGCCAATAAAGCTTTTATTTACTTGTAATGAAATCTCATTATTTGATACTTGGAGGATGAAAATTCCGGACGTTTCTGGCTACTCAATTGCGTGGGAACTAATCAATAAACATGTCACGGGGATTATAAAGGAGATGTGATGACTACTAGTTACTTTTCTTGTATGGTATTTATTTCGTGTAAGGCAAATTAAGGAATGGTAATAAAAGATATCCTATCGGTCATGTTTTGATCTTTATGTGTTTAAAGAAAAAAAAAAAAAATTCATTCCATGTGACTAAAAAAATATTGTTTGTTTCTTCTTTGTAGGATTCTTGACAACTTTTCATCTCTCTTTCAGAGGCATACGTAGATATTAGCTACCTACATGCTAATTTTCAAACTAGAGAAATTTTAGTGTAAAAGACAAAGAAAGAAAGAAAGAAAGAAAAAAGTACATACTAGAGAGTGATGTGAAGTGTTGAAAGGTATTTAAAATGTGGTTGATACATTACAAGTTTCGACAAAAAGTCGGGTTGTTGTAAGTTCTTTTAGTATTTTCTTCTCTATTCTTTCTAGTCTATTTAATGGTTTCTATTTACATTTTCAAGTTAACACTCTAACACGAACTTTTATACGCTAAATTAGCTAAGTAGAGTCAACTGACTTTCTACTGCGAAACATATCCTTAGAATGCCGTCAGGTACTTTTAAATTCTCTCTTGATAAACAACTCGAATGTCCCCCAATAAATTTAAAGCCATTAAAAAAATAGTAATACAAAATTATTAAAGATAAGATTCCTCGAATGAGATTACTGTTCGTTAAACTCAAGGCGCTTATGTGCCTGTGTGAAGCTCACTCCGGAGCAAATTAGTGAGTTAGTAACAAGTGACAGCTTTTTCCGTAAGGATTCAGAGCCACACAAATAGCCCGTCTTGGCTCTAAATAATAAGTTTTAATTTCACAAAAGATATAGGAATCAAACCAGTGTATTTTGCCAGTCTAGCAATAGTTCAATAACAAAAAAAAAGTAAATTTTCGAGTAATTTAGGCCCATTTATTAGTATCCTAATTTTTTTGAGAGCTTAGAATGAGTGCTTTTTCTACAAATTTTTTGATAGGCAGGATGACTCTCTCCAGGCTTAAAAAGCTTCAGCTGATTTCCATGGAAAGTTCGGTAAATAGGTAAATAGGTAAATAGGTTTTCCATTTATTTGTCTCATTGGATAGTCCATTTTCCAAAGATAAGCTTTCTTGTTACCTGTTCTATCTTCCTCATTTCTTATTTTCTCTCGTTACAAGTTGAGGCAAATGCTTGGCGGCGTCGGGTGAAGCTTGATATAATTCTCATGCATTCATATTTAGTTATCTTAGTCTGTTACAACATTGATTTTTAATCTAAAGGACTCTCAATTTTTTGTCCGAAGATAGCTTTTAACTACTTTTTCTTGCTTCCAGAAGGAAGCTTTGAACCTTCTTCGATGAAACTGATGGTCATTCTCCATATCCTCTGAGTTCGATAGGTTTTCCAATTCAACATGGCGCTGCTTTCTAGAAGTTTGAACGTCCATGATCTCTGCACAGGTATTATTAAAATTTTCCTTTTGTGAGCGGCGTTTCTCTTGGCCAATTACAACGCTGAAATGCTCAAGACTTCCCCAAACTTCCGAAAACCTAATTTTTCTAAGACTAATCCTATAATCGTATTATCATATAATAGATTACAGGTAGTATCAACTAGCGAGGGTTCCGCTATTTAGCTGTCTTACTCAATCCTGGTACGAAAAGACACTTGATCATCATTTGATAGGTGTTCACGAGCATCATTTCCAATTTCTATCAAGTCAATTGCATTCCCACTAGCTCTACAATTGATTTTCTTCTTTTGGCCAGTGGCTTTACATACTTTTGTATCGGGTAATTGACGATTGCTCTTTCATAATTTTCATTTTTTTCTACATAAGACTGGGATATCGAAGAGTAAGGTGGATTATTGCGGGGAATATTTGGAATATTTTTTTTCGTGTCGAGGCTCATTTGAGAATGAACAGATTGATCAGCTTCAGCTAAATTGACCTATCTTTGGTGAGAAGAAAGCCCCCTATCAACATATCGGTTGTATCACGCGGCTCTTTCTTTACATGAAAGGGCCTTGAGAGTCAGAAATTCCATAATAGGTCACCTAGTTTACCGCATTTAAGGCAATCAAGACCAAAGGAAATTGTGCCATTTATAATGGGATACCTTGATTGTGATGGGTCAAGTCCAGGTGGTAATTCTCTTCTCTCAGGTAATGGTCTATTTTCTTACTGGGGTCTAGGTAGTCCTTGATATCTAGATTATTGTTGAGCTTCATGAGGCTCTGGAAGTTGATGTAATCTCTAATTAGATTCAGGTTGATTCGATGAATTAGTTTTACTTTAGACGGCGGTAGTAAAACCAGGGTAGTCGCGACTGGTTATAAAGTTTATGGGGAAAAAACCTGAAGAGGCCGAAAAGAAAGTTGATTGTGAAGCTGAATATTTTGATAAAAGGTGTCAGAGCAATAATTATACCTATTGGCAAGCGATGGCGGAAAACTTTGAGCTACTGACATGAAGTTGGTGTAATTGATTGTTCAAATATGCACTTGGTTATTTGGAAGAAAATTTTATTAGCTCATTTAAGATAATGCTTTCCAGGTAATTCCAGCTTCATAATTCTCTTGCACCGGAAATTTACTGTGTGAGTGTTTTACTAGAATCTTGCTTAAAAGTTTGTGTATATAGAAGATTGGAGGGCTGCGGGTCAGCTGTCAAGCTTCCAGGAAAATGATATCTGAATTCTGTTTCAAATATTTGTACTTCTATCATTGTGGCTTTGTTGCAATCTGCATGCTATTTCAAACTAGTAAAATCTGATCCATCCATACTTCTACCTTCCCAAAGATCCTTGATAGATTGCCTCTACCCACAAAGAGAGGTAATCTTCTCTGTCCATATCTTGGACTCTAAAGTCTTGCTTCAATATAGCCATACAACGATCTATATTTTTGCTTTCTCCATCAAAATGGGGAAGTGTGAGTTAAGGCACTATTACTTTAGGTATTAGACTTATGGCTTGAGGCTCTGGAAATGTTCTAATGGTGTTTTCAGATATGGTAAGTGCTCCAAATACTGCACTCAAATCTAAGGATGCTAGTTCTTCTGTTGTCTGATATGTTAATGATTCTTTAGATTCTTGTTCTTTCTTAGTTCTCTATTCGCAATCATCTGAATTACTCAAGTCTTTGAATAAGTGAGCGCTTGAAGGTCGTGTTCGTTAGGTTCCAAAGTTGTTATAAGAGCGCCTAAACTCACGCTTCCCTATTTTGATGGAGAGAGCCAAAATGCAGACCGTCGGATGACTGCTTTGACGCAAGACTTTAGAGTCCAGGATACTGTGCTATTACTTTAGCTTCTATGAGATAGATCTTTGGATCTTGAAAAGGTGAAATTCTGCATTTGGGATTTGTCACGGTTGATTAGGCATTTTATAAAAATATGAGGCTATTCAATCGTATGGACAAATGATAACAAAGAAAACCTTTTGAATTGCAGAATGCTCGTTCTTCAGGAAATCAATTTTCGTTCTCCTATTGGCTATTTATAAGTTCAACCAGCGTGCAGTTCTTGGTTAGGTACCTGCGTAGTTCACCAGTTAGACTTCTTGAATCAAAAGTAGGTTGGTTGTGTAGTAAAGTCAATACATCATATTGACGAGTTCTATTTACATTTATGTCAGCACGCTAACACGGCCCTCTGCCCGCTAAGCTGTTTAAGTATAGTCACCTGACACTCTTAGGGTGATAGGGCTGGGCCTTACTAGTGCTGAACTAATACTTCATCGTTGTATCTCCGTAAGTCTCTCGCTAGTATGTTTGGGGTTGGCAGGTTTGTGACCATTCATTTTTGTGGATTCTGATTGGAGCAGAGATACATTGAGACTCTATTTAAGCGAAATACTCACTTCCATCCACTGGCAGCCGTCGATCAAGGGTCAGCAACCACTTGGATTGTAATTAAATAGTGAGGTAAATTGAAGAAGATAACCCGATAAGAGATCGACATCGGAATTACTTATAATTGACTCGGCTAAAGGCTTTTCCCGTGGGAATTATCACCCTTCGCTGTCGCTCAGGATGGGGGAAAGCAAGTGTAATGGGACATAGCAGGTGTAATAATACCCATGTCCATGTCATGCTAACCCGAATAGGTAAAGGTAAATTCACAATCCATGAAGACGCCAATCGGCCTGTCAAGTTATCGGCTTAAAGAGACAATAGAGGAGGGTGTCTGTTGGCTTTCGCTTAAAGCATTATTCTTGCTTTCCCTTATACTAAAATTATTTCAAGACAGCATAAATTATAAAAATTAAATACAATGAGTTTACGGTCTAGGTAGAATCTCGTTTTGAGTTAGGTATTCAAAGATATACTGTAAATCAATACGTCTCACGGATGTGGANAAGTTTAGGGTGTAGGAAGAATCTCTAGCACAAAATCCAGTTTTGAGGGCAATAATAATATCGTCATCCAGTTGACTTTAAATATCTTCTCATTGAAAATCTAGTCCACATCCGTGAGACGTATTGATTTACAGTATATCTTTGAATACCTAACTCAAAACGAGATTCTACCTAGACCGTAAACTCATTGTATTTAATTTTTATAATTTATGCTGTCTTGAAATAATTTTAGTATAAGGGAAAGCAAGAATAATGCTTTAAGCGAAAGCCAACAGACACCCTCCTCTATTGTCTCTTTAAGCCGATAACTTGACAGGCCGATTGGCGTCTTCATGGATTGTGAATTTACCTTTACCTATTCGGGTTAGCATGACATGGACATGGGTAAATTACACCTGCTATGTCCCATTGCACTTGCTTTCCCCCACCCTTTGCTGTGGCTCAGGCTAGTAAGTCCCACGGGTATATCCACTTTTTCTGATTACGGCTGCTTTTGTAACCGTAGTGATTGCATTTAGCACAATCCTGTTCATCTCCATTCATCCACGTGTATCTCAGTTGGCCTTGTCGCGATATCAGCGATACCTTATTAACTTTTTTACGAAGCATTCCCACAGCTCACAGGACAGTAAGAGCGCAGAGCTCTGCAAATCCAATCACATAATCCTTACCGTACATATCCTGTTAATTAGGTGCTGTTGGTTTGACTTTCTAACAGTGGTGAGTCAGATTCCCTCAAGGCTCGTTCGTTTAGGGGGACTGTGGCTTCTTGTCGTAGAGGGGCATTACAGAGTTGGCCGAGCTTTCCCCCAAGCGCTTCCTGGATTAAAGGCGTTTGTTTAAGCCATTAATGTCTATTTGAACCTAATGTTTTATAACTAGCATGTGTCGCTATCGAAAAAGGCTGGACAACGGATTGAAATTTACTATGAATTGGGGAACCATGAATTCTTGATGTCTTACATACGTCCTGTGGCCTCCTGTTTAGTCAGTACGGCGGGTGACATGGCCCACATTCGGCATTGTAATCGGAATTTACCTAACACATAAAAACGTAAATAGACACTGGCCGTCGTCGCTTAGCTAGTCGATTACACCCCTTGAAAAATTTAGCTATCCCTTGTCGCCTGTAGGTCTATGACTGGTTAACAACTTACCATGCATAACACAAAAAGGGCTCTAGCCAATATGATATGCTACATATACACTAGCTAGAAAATAGTCAAGGATCATGGATAGTGCTTTTGGAAATAAAGGGTAAATGCACAGACAGGCTTTGTCGCAAAAATGATGTTCCGCAGAGTTTCTCGATGACAACAGCCATCAGCAACAGAGAAGAAGGCAATCGACAACCACCCTCAGCAACACTCAATATTAGCATCATCAAATTTGGATCAATAATTCGGTTTCCTCCTAGACCTTAGCAGGCTCTTCATTCTAATAGTGACTTCTGACTTCTGTCGGATATTGTTGCTTTTTAAACTCGATGGAAACTTGAACACATGTATTTGTTATCTTGGGGATGACTTTTACAGAAAGTATGCTATGGGCAAGCTCAATCTTAATTGCAACATGAAGATTGAACTCACACTGCACACATCTCTTAGCCTGCTACCATGTCATCTAAAGAATGAAAAGCGAAAAGCGCAAAGTCCACAATTACTTAAGACGAAATCTGGGACACAGACCGTTGCTCTCGGACTTCTGTCATTCCTACCTTAAACATGAAACAGGTAGCTTTTAGATTCTATGCTACGTTTTTGCCAGATTATCGCCAAAATGTATGTCTATACCAGGATAACGCGCTCTCTTTGTCTTGCGTATTGACAGCGCTTTCATATGCCAGCTATTTGATCTTAATTTCAGTGATCTACATAAGGTACAAGCATCGACCGTTTAAAGATAATTTTTTGGATTTTAAGCATGGGAATGATACAGAGCTCAAGTTTTGCTCGAACGTCGAAGAATAGCGAACACAATTTAGATTTAATCCTTTCCTATAATCCAAGACCTGATACCTTTGCCCCTTTTTTATCGCTCGGGTCAACGTGTCAACAAGATTATGTCTTTCCACAATAATACTCTTGCACTTTGAGAGTTAAACCATTCCATCTTCAAAATGATTATGGAGCGGATGATCGTTCCAATGACACCCGACTACAAGTTTTAGTCTATAACCCATTCTTTGCCTCCCCTCTAGGTAATTTTTACCGGAATGAGCTAGGTTTGACTTTCATCTCACATTCATTCGACCTCATATCTTTTCATTATCATATTATAAGATTTTAATATTGTATAAACTCTTCAAATTTTTAATTCTCTTCTATTCAATCTTTTACCTCTGTTAAATTTTAAACACATAATCTGAGATTAAATTTGTGATCTCCTGGGGAGAATTCATGATCAAAAGTTAACCCTATCACTTGCAAAGGCCATTGTGATAATGCTTAGACGATCAAAATCTGAACGCTTTTCTGGATTTAGCGGTGTATCTCCGAAAAGTCCAGATTTTGAGGGTCATTTTCGGTCGATTTCTCATCCTCTCAAAGACTATGAGTGGATATATGACTTAAAGCAAGACATTGGCCACCCAGTTTTTGATAATTTTACGAAACAGAACTTTTCAAATAGCTACTCAGTAAGGGAAGACACCAAAAGTATCAAGGAACGTAGGATTCTGGATTCAAATAAAAATAAAAATGAAACGATATCTGTTGATTTACCTCCTGTTCGAGGAAGAAACACGTTATTTTCTACCAATCAGTCAAACTCTGGAGCAACACAACTTAATATACCCTCTTTCAAGTTAACATCTTCAAAGAGCCTCAGCTCACTGAAAACTAAAGATTACTTTCATACACCTGAAGTTATAAAGCCAATACCCAGCTCATTCTATACAGAGAACATTGGTATAGCTCTCGGAAGTCCGACACAATGCGATGATTTTGAAATGCAAATTCCATTAGTGAGCGATGGCAATAGTTGTGGCTACACACACGATTCCTATCGTCAGCTATCTCCAAAAGATCTGAAATACAAGGCTAGTAAATGGAAAATGTTTGAGGGGCTCTTTGGGAGAAAAAGAAAGGAAGCTGTACCCATAACTGCTTATCAAAGATATCATGGTCGACCACGGCCGACTTTAGATTCTAAGCCAAATAAAGCACCAGTAAATTTGGTTAAAAAAAAAAGAAAATCGGTGAATTATACTAAAAAAACTGCCATGAGGCCAGCCTCAAAATCTACAAACTTTAGCAGATTTAATTCATCATCTTCAAAGGTTGACGAACAGACCTTGAAAAAAATATTGGGTACTGGAAAATATGATACACTTATAGATGTCGAGATCCCTTTTACAAAGATGGATAGGTATAGTGTCATACTTAATGAAGTTAAACAAAGTCCTCCATCTATAGGTCAACCACCACTTCACAGACGGCAGACAGACCTCGAAAAATCGGTAAGTGGAGATTCAATTACAACCTCAAGCATTCTGGACATAATAAAAATAAAATTGGGTTTAACGTGATATGAAGGAACATGATATTCATCAATTCCCTAAGCAATTGAAAAAATCCTCATCAAGTTCTCAATTGAACTTAGCAAAATTTCCGTCGTTTAGAGATAAATCATCGTCACGGTCAAACACTCCTACCCAGAAAGCACCTATTCCCCATCGAACCCTATCAAAGAAGCCCTCCACATGTTTATCCATTCCTAAAAAACATCCAATAGACGATAGAATGAACGATAAGAGAAAAAATGGGATACAAGAATCGAAAAATCCGAATAGCCATCAAAAGTCACACTCAGATTCTATGAGAATGAGGCATAAAACCCAATTACCGCCCTCAGTGCCAAAAAAGGATACAGATGGCCCCATACTTAGCTTTCCAAAAGAATCTTTTCTTGATTTTGGTTTTTCTAAAATCTTTATCAGGGATGGATATCAAGATTTTTTTGCTTCAACTCCGACTACAAAGCAATTCGATTCTCCAAATTTAAGACCACAGCACATCAACTATAGTGATGTGCCTCCATCACTGTCCTCCATTTCAAGCTCAGAACGCTCGCTCTCGAGATCTACATCTTCTTCAAGCATAGCTTCACCTCTAGGTACTACCCCGCTCATTAGTCATTTTGACGAAATGAGATTCCCAACACCACCTATCGGCACAGCAGTTTGTACTTCATTTACACCTTCTTCTCTCAGTGTTCCGACTTATCGTACGATATCTTCAATGTCAAACAACAGTACCAAAAGGTCATCTGTGCACCCGTCAAAAATTAATAAATTGAAAAAATCCACGAGTTTTTCAGAAAAATTAGGATGCACCAAGTCTTGTCTAAAAATAACATCCTATTCTCAAAATACAGAGTTTAAGCCAAACCAAGGGCCAAAATTAACGCCATTTCCTAGCATCACCGCATCTAGCCCTGCAAAGTTAGCAACCTATGCCATGAGTAGTCCTCTGGATGCTTTTGCTATTGCTACAAATGAGGAGATAGAACGCGAAACTTATAAACAAAGTGGATTATTAAACCCGCAAAAGAAGCCGAGAGGTGGAATTCACACCAAAATATCTGAATCTAAGGAACAAGAGTTGCGTGGTGCTCGATCCCGCAACCCAAATTTTGGAATGGTTAATACTGGGGAAGGAAAACCAAGAAATTTTTCCAGGTCACTAGATCTTACTAGAAAGAATAATGAAAATCATGAAAGAGGTACTGGAAGCATTAGTAATTGTCCTACATGGAATTCAAGCAAATCCCCAGTCGTGGGTCTCACTGCTGTGAGCGTTGCACGAGGAATTATTGCAAGGGAATATAGGAAGAGCCATAAGGCTGTAGTAGAGCGAATGAGTGTAGTGGGTAATATTTAGATTGTATATCTTTTCCATAAGCACAGTCTTCGACCATCGAACCGTTGTCAATTTTAGCGTTGAGGGGTATTGCTTTTCTGGATCGATACTTTCCGTGTATAATATGAAATCGTAATTGAAGATATCGAATGTTCGCTTGTAATGGTCATAAGGACCAGCGAACCAATAATTAGAGAGTATTATTCAATTCATGTACTAAGTCCAAGTACCTATTATTTGTCTCATCATACGTCAGTCAACGTACAGAAGTTTAGTTATTTTGGTTAATTTGTTTAAGAACATCCAGCCAATAAATATCCTCACATAAATTCTAGGAAAAAGTTAATTTGCCCCGTCCAAGAAAATTATCTGGTCCCCCTCCCACCCCACAATTTTTGCACAATTCTAGACCTTTTTGAGTCATTGATTGGCAGGTATCAGTTTTCAGCCAATCTACGCTTAATATTTCTTAATTAACCACTACTAAAGTAATTAAAAACCGTCATACGTCTATCTCAGACCCTCATTTCGACATTTTCGTGGTAAATATATATATATAATATTTAACGACGGGTCACTTTAAATATACCTCATGCTAGCCAAAACCCAATATGGGGAAAAAAAATGAAAAAAAAAAAAAAAAAAAAAAAAAAAAAAAGTACCCATTGACCTATCTCCATGATGTATTTTATAACTCCCAAAGATAAACAAACATATAGGTACGTGGAGAGAAAATCATTTTGGTAGGTCTCGAAGTTATCGAGTATGTAGAGGATGGATCACTATTTGATTTAGTGGGCTTAATTCAATTATCTACCACGTATGCGCGGGAATGTGGCACATAAAGATCTTCCATTTGGACGAATAAGTTTAATGTTACGATAGTTAGACGGCCATCGAATCAAAAAAAAAAAAAAAAAAAAAAAAAAATTATGTACTTGAGTGAAAGCCATCTGACTAAGCGGGATAAAATAAAAAGCATATCAGTGAATAAGGCTAAGCGGGTTTTCTTAACGATTTTAGCTTAGTATCTTGGGGGTTAAATCCGAGGCTTGCATTAGATCTGACCACAGCTTGGGGGCTTGGGGCGGCAGGGAAGGGGNCCTTGTAGTACATCTTTTTGGTTATTGAGAGGAGGAAAATTAAGATTACCACGACCGGGAGCTTTGACTTGATCACCGCCTACTACTTGAACATTAAATGGAGAGTTAGATTGATTGATTTTATTTTAGAGTCTCTACTGAGTCTAAGACTATGAGCAACACATATTGTCATTTAGACTATAATTTATCTACAAAACTTTGAATGCTAAACTTTATGATTTCATTTATTTTCCAATTAATTTTGAGGATTTTGCCTTTATTTACTCATATATAAACCAACTCCTTATTCTGTTCCGTGTCCATGTCCATTCAATTCTAATTCATCTTACTCCTTTCCTCGTTCCCTTTCCTGTCTCTCTAAGTGCCATTTTCGCGTTCCAATATTTGTTTTTCTATAAATCTTAACATTTTTTCTATACCTCTTTGGGTATGTAGTAATGATTTAAGTTATAAAATGTCATCGTTCATATCTTTCCTTAAAATTTTTCGTTCATTGTGGTATATCTTGAAGCTTAGTAATAGGTGTTCTGGCGTTTCTATCTTTCCACACTCACATCTTTTATGTTGGCTATGTCCAAAACTATGCAGATATGTTCTCGTATAATCATGTCCCATTTCTAGTTGGTAGAATGCAGATGCTATTGATTTATACTACCTTGTTGCGTTTGGGGAATTATATCAACTTATTCTGACGCTAATTTCGGCCAAGATTCTCTACTTTTGTTCTACAAGGCCCTTGGTCTAGCATGAATTGATTCATTTATTTGAGAATAGCCCAAAGTTAGATCACTGCTGCTGCTTGTGTAGTAGAGGATATTGTTCTAAAACGTTTGAATTGTTGCCATCTTGAACTAGAATTGGCAGTTCAGTATTATCGTCACCAGATGATGATTCAAGATCCATATCGAGTGATGCAGGATCATAGGCTCTAGTAGCTGCCATTTCTTAGTCTTTTCAGTTTCTTTTGCGTCGTTGAGATCTTCTATATCTTCGTCATCGATTATTGGCAGAGACCTTGGGTCATCTAATTCTGGGAGTAAAGATTATTGATTTGTAGGTTCTTGCTCACTCAATATTTCATCGATTTCAGATGAAACTTTTCCCATAGTCATCATCATTCTTGGTTTTTGATATCTGGTATTGATTTTTTTTACAGGGGTCTTGATATGTGTGTCACGTGATTTTGGATTCCTCCTCGCTAAACGATCTAGAATACGAGGATCTTAGCGACAATATTAGTCAGATTCATAAATGACTAAGCTTCGTTAAACCCATGTTTTGATATACAAGATTTGGTTGATCGATTATTTCAGTCTCAATATTGTCATATGATCTCGAATTTTTTTAATTTGCTCAAAAATTGATGGAGATACCGGGGTGTCGGAAATTCTCGGTTCCTGATTGGCTGAATCCTGGCTGTTGAAAAATTTTCAAGTTGAATCCTAAAGCGGAGTTGAAGAAGAATAAGACCTCCAGGACCTCAATAAGATGTTTTCACTTGCTAAAAAGTTGGTGATGAACTTAATAGACTATGATCTTTCGATAGATGCCGTCAAAAAAGGAAGTACTTGAGATGTTGCGTCTTATGCGTAAGATATGCTGAAAATTTTGTCGAAATTCAACCTTTTCTCGCGACTGAAAATTTAAAAGTGTCGTAACTCGATCGATATTGGTCAGATTTTAAAAATTTCAATGGCAAAAAAGTTAAACGTAGTAATCTTTAAGTTTATAAAGCTTATTTGAAAATTTTTGAGAAAGTCTTCAGTTTTCAATAATTTTGTGTTTTTTTTGTTGGAGAGTTTGAGTAAGAAGAGAAATCATCTTTGTTTCCGAATACATGGCAATCTGATCCTGTATCTAGTTGGTAAGAGTTGCCAGATTAAAAAATAACAGAAAGAACTTTATTATTTGTATTAATATTACAATCCTTTGAGGCGTTTTTCTTCTTTCTCCAATCAGTTTCAACATGCCTAATAATACCGCAGTAGTTACATTTCATTGATTTATTTTCAGTCGACTGAATTTGATAGACTTATATTGAATAAATTCAGCAAGAAGCTCCTCAAATGAATAGTTTCGACAGCGATTAGCAAGTTGTGAATATATGACAGTTAAATTAAACAAAAGTTGATATTTCATTTGGCGTTTCATATCTGATGTAATTGGGTTGTTATCTTTAAAATCATTGTAACATTTTTCATATTCTTTATAAGTGTGTATTATCATATCACTGCTGGCTTGAAAGGTACAAAATCTTTGAATAATAGTCATTAGATTTGTTCGTAATGTTGCTTGGGTCTGAGTAAGAATGGTCGTAATTATGCTATCAGTTAACTTAGCCGCTCATTTTCTCTTCTCTACTCTTCTCTACTCTTCCTGTTTGGTTGCCTGGGCTTTCTGCTGTTGTTGTGTTTTTTCGCCCAACTTCCAATATCTCTTCTCGCTTACATTTTACGATCCTTGGTATTTCGGATTTCGGGATGGAAAGTTAATGCGCTAGATGAGCTTGATGATGATGATGATATAAATGAATATGGCGCCATGCCATTTGTAGCCCGAGAGCACTCAAGTGCAATAGAGTCTCTTGGGAGAATCTGAAAGTCTGTAATCGAGGGGCACTTCCTTGGTGAAAGTCGTGGCCATTTTAGGATTTGATTCCTATATTCGCCTCCTTGCAGAAACAGGGTGTACCCAAGGCGTAGGTATTGACATTTCAATTTCAACACTGTCTATTACTCCAAACTTCAATCCAGAGATTTGATGAAGATCTTGTTTCCTTGAAGAAGCCGAATATTTGTTATACTTAGGAAAAAGTGGGTCCCAGTGTTCTTTAGCAGTCTCTAAGTGGTCTACAAAATCTCTATGGAATTCTTCAATACACTTACTAAGGATAGAAAGAGCCTTGGCATTTGCAGATTCACATCTAAGTCGCTTCATCTCATTTAATTCTCAATTTTTTATTTTTGAGATCCTATCTTTCATTGTCGCATAGCCTCTAGTATTTTCTATTCTCTTTTCTTCGTCATTAGTATCGCTTTTGCATGACTCTATTGGTTAGTTTTCCACCGCGAAATCTTCCGGAGATTTTCCACTATGAAGAATAAACTCCCTCCAACAAGCCAGTATTTTAATTCCTTTAACCAGTTCCTCCACTTTTCTCGCGAAGTGTTGGTACTAGTCTTCTGATTTTATCTGAGTTACAAAATGATATCATTCTCTTTTGTTTTATTGGTGATGAATGTTCCCCTCTGACTAGGAGACTATTAGAAATACCTATCCTGAATCTAAATTCGGTTCGGAATCATGGATAAACAATTCAAAAATTGGATTCCTTTAATGCCAATGCTAAACCGGACTTAAAATCTGTTAGATTATTGGAAGCTGCAGTTGGTATCAAGTAGAGAAGGAAACGTTTGGATTGATAAGGGTTAACAATAACTGAGATGCGTCCGCGCCATAAATATCCTCTATCGGAGATATTTTTTTCCGCGCTGAATACTAACTACAATTGCTAAATAGAATTTACACAACGTCCTACATGAGGAAAATGAAATGTAACTCGACTATGTTCTTAGCCACTACTTTTCTGCGCTTCATATCTTGCAAAACGCCCACAGTTTTAACTGCCCTTGGTAATCCTCTTCTTTATAGTTAAGGATGATGCATCTCCGAATAGAGTAGGTTCTTATTTGCCGTAGAATGAACATGTATAACACCTACTACACTCAACCCTTAAACAAAAGATATCATCCAAAATTATTTATAAATTCATGAAAGACCTAGTGAATCATGCGTCATTATTAGCTTTGAAGGCACTAGTTCTCTTTTTATTCGTTTCAGAATGTATTTCCCTTCTTTCAGCCGTCTGTCATGTTCGGATATTGGAAGTTTTTGAAAATAGTGGTTTTAACTAAAAATTTTCGAGGGCTGTCATCGAAAACAAATTGAAAGTTTTTCAATTTCGCTATCCAATCCTGCATCCCAGCTAGGACTGGTTATCTTAACTTGGGAATCACATAAGACTAGGTCACAACTTTTTGTGGAGAATCTGACGCAGCTTGAGAATGGCAGCAGTTTTTCTGCTCCATCATGCACTACAGAAGATTCTGGGTTGATTCAACTATCAGGATAGTCAATGGGGGGTTTAAATGGAGATAACGCATTCGTATTCGCAGTGCGAGGACGAGGCTGCCAAGTCGAACTAAGTCATACTTGAAGAGAACTTGCTTCCTCCAGGGATGCATCTATCGCCCGAAATGATGAATCAAAAAGGAAAAGTAACGCTTATTGAGGTATTACACATGAATTCCTTAGCTGTGTCGATCGACTCTGAGAGATGATAATGAAAGCAGAGATTATGGTATTTTTGGAGGAAGATAGCGAACGGCACATTTGTAGGAATTTAGTAGAGAATGATATTAAGGGTAAACATGTTCTTACACTGGTTCTAATTTAATTGTCACTTAAAAGACTTGTAGACTCAGGATTTCTCATTGTTTCATTGGCCAAAACTTGAGCCCTGCTTAACTTGATCAATTATATTGACTAAGGCTACAAGACTCTTGGACTAACTCAATTTAGTCTCTAAAGTGGGCCAATGATGATTGAGAGAAAACTGACGCTAGCTTGCTACATGCATGATGGGCAGAGAAGTAGCTAAAAGAGAATAGGACAGGGACGTAAGGAATTATGGAAAGGGGGTATGTATTTAATGTTTCCTTTAATTAAATATTCAACTAATTTGAAAATAATGTGATTAGGTTAAGATCAATTTGTTCGGTGGTTGCATTCTCTGTGTAGCTAAGGGTTCACTTGGGCCTTAAATTTTCATTTGCACTAGCACTGTAAAGGTTCTTGAACTAGAGCATTGGCCCTCTATGATGTCTTTCCATCTTTAACAACGAGCGCCAAGCTAGGCTATTCCTCTTTCCATCGAAGCAGTCGAAAGTACCCTATAGCCATGGTTGAAATTATAGGTGGAGCCGCTAGTAGGGGTATAAGCGAGATGATCATATCCGAATAAAGAATGACCTGTTATCAAATTGAGTTTATCCCCAATACTTATGAAATTTCTTGGCAAAAAATGTAAGGTAATTTCATCCGACAGAGAAATTGAAGGTGGGTCATTTCTTCTGCTTTCGGCTTAATTCTTACATGATCTGCTGCATAAAATATTATGCAATCATACCATCAAAATTTACAACTTGAAAATTGAAGAAGAGATTTAAACAAAGGTTTATAAGTAGGATCAACAAAAGCAGATTAAAAACTCAGTCCTCACTACTCTGTCGGGCCCCCTTCAGCATCTAAAACCACCTTACACCGGGACAGCATAGTCTCAATATGTTTGTCAAAGTATTCATGGGACACAGAGTACCACGCTTCATTCACAACCTGTGGAAGTGTATCTCGAAATCGTTTTTTTCCGCTACCTAGACTTGGATAGTTGAACTGAATGTAATCTTCCATGCTATCCCAAACAGCCTCTCTCGGATTAAGATCTGGGAATTTAGGAGGCCAAGGAATTGGAGTATTGACACACTCTCTCCCATCTCTTCCATCTCTTCCATCTCTTCCATCTCTTCCATCTCTTCCATCTCTTCCATCTCTTCCATCTCTTCCATCTCTTCCATCTTCCTGGCTCCTGCGTGAGGAGGAGCATTGTCCTGCATCACGGAGAGTCAGGGCCGCATAGAGACTCTCCCATCAATTGGAGGCACTATTCTCTGACAGTATTTTTCAGAATCAATAGAGCCTCGTTCTTTCTCGCAAAATAGACGGGGACTTTTTTCCGGACCTGCAAAACAACCCTGGAACACCCAGCTGATACTATTCCTTATCTTTTCACCTACACAGTTGATATCGGATTCTTCACCCAAGTTTTGTCGGTCCAAAGTTTGGATATCTAGTCCTCTACAGTCTAGTAAACGTGATCTCCAGCCCATTTTTGGCGAACTCTCTTGGTCAGTTCGGATACCAGAGATCTCTTGTGTGCAAGGCGGCACTGATAATCTCTTTTCCGAAGCTCACTCTTAATAACTCTTTTACTGACACTTAAATGTCTAAAGGGGCCAGCGGCAAGTTTTAGATACGTCTTTCATTGATTTACTGAAGATGACTTCACAAAATTCTCCTTCTAACAGACATCTTCGGAAAATAAAATCAGCGAACGACCTTTTATTTTTTTTGTTATGACGTTTCCACGGCGCAATGTGTTGCCAACTTGACGCAAAGATAATTTTAACTGATAAGAAATTTCCTATTTACTAAGTCCAAGTACCTACTATCCGTCCTACCCTATGTCGGCCAACGTGCATTAGTTCCATTATTTTGGTTAGTTTGTCTTAGATCTTTAAACCAATAGAAATCCACAAAAACATGCTATATAGATTTCAGTGGGTAATTTTATAAAATATCTAATTCATTAACGCTTTACCCAATTGGGAATCGACCAATGTGACTTCCCAATTCGAACTTGAAAATCTGAGCTGAATCTCGCCCTGACCCCTCGTCGGCCAGCGCTTAACTGTTATAAATCGTATCTGCTTGAAATTCGAAGCCAGAAAGCAGTTGAGGTTAAGCTGTAAGTCACCTCGTAGAAGTCTCAGATACGAATGATAAACGCAAGATGGGATTTCTTTAATGAAGTAGTTAAAGTAGATCAAAGATAAAATAAAAAATGTGACTGAATTGAGTATATCGAAGTAAGAGTGGTGTTAGATACAATTCTTAATATTACAAAATTGCTAAGCTGAAGATTGAAGTCAGCGGAATCCATATGCTATATACACAAATCTCCTAACTCCAATTCCCTATACGATCCTATAAATAGACAAATGTCACTGAGATTACCATTATCTTAGCCCCAAGATTATAACACTGTCAGGCTCACCCGCACAGTCACGATAGCCTTATTCTCAATGTTGTAAGAATCGAGTTGTAGAATTAGCCTTACCTAAAAATAACCTTCACGTCATGACCTCACGCGACGCGAGGTAAGCGGCTACGCCATTAGTGACATATTGTCACGTGAGCCTAAATCACTTCATGACATTAACCCAATTGAGAATCAATGCATGTTACTTTCCTATTTTATTCTGAACTGGCTCCAGGAGCGTTTCATTCAATGGCACTTAGATATACTGTTTATTATTTGAAAAATATTTTTTCTATGTAGAGAGAGAGACAGAGAGAGAGAGAGAGAGGGGGAGATATTCGAACTGTCACGTCACGTTTAGATAAGTAAGTGTCACAGGCTTGATGCCTGGCCTTAATTAGGCTTACATCTAACCCTTCTTGGCATCTACTTGTTTTAATCATTATTACGATTATGCGCATGGATAATTACTACTAAAGTGCATACTTATTGTTAGCAATGATAAAGTAATATGCCGGGATTGAAGCCCTGCATTGATTTATGGTTCCTTAAGCGAGATATATCACATTCTTAACGTAATAACCGAAGTTATTCGGAAGGTCATAAACCAGGTTCAAGAGTCATAACTTTGAAAATCTATTTCAAAGTTAGGATGATTGAAATGTGATGGAAATGAAGTAAGAGATTGGAATCCTGATCAAGATTAATCCTCTGATATTGCATTTATTAACGGGAGATGAAAACATCCCGATATGTAGATAAATAGGAGAGATTCTTCTTACATCTCTTCCTTCTTTACTTCAAGATTTCCTTTTGTATATAGCTCTAAGTACTTTGAGAAAATCAACTTGCTTTAAGCCCGTTACAGTAAGAATTGCATTAAACCTTTTCAAATTTCTATTTTAATTTATGTAAAATATTATTATTAGAACTAGCTGTCAACTTGCAGAGAATTTCCTTGAGATTATTTGAATGCCTATCTAGGATAAGTCAATTCATTTCTGGTATGAACTTTTAAAATTCAGCCTTGTTTTTTAGTTGAGAGATTCGGTAAGTTGAATATGACAGTTGAGAAAAATAAATTTAACAAAAAAGACTCACATTTAAAAATAAAATACACTAAAATTTTAGCATGTTAATAACATAAAAAACGATTCAATATTGATATTAAGGAAGTAGCAATCGTTGAAAAAATAGCTGATTGGTTTGTATTTGATGATTTCAATTTAATATTAGGATTGTTAATTTTTGTGATATTGTTGCTGGAAATCTAAGGCGTTGTCGGCTAGGGTTGGGACGAGATTCAGCTCAGATTATCAAGTTCGAGTTGGGAAGTCACATGAGTCGATTCTCAATTTGGGTAAAACGTTGATGGATGGAGATAACGTAATACTAGGGAAGCTAAGCAGCTGAGTTTATATAAACACCCCCTTTGGATTCTAAAATATTGTTTAAATTTAGAGAGCGTAGTTCAAATTAGGCTAGTAACAAAAACTAATGCACGTTGGCCGACATAGGGTAGGACGGATAGTAGGTACTTGGACTTAACAAGTAAATACGCGACGATGAGGATAAGCCAACGAAAGTTATGAAATTGTATGGGAAATTAATTGTGTATATTTTCGCCTACTGATTCAGGCTTAGAGTTAACTAGCTCTGCACTAGCAGGCTATGAATCCATGAAGCGAGAAATGCCCCCACTTAGACCCACCTACAATTTCTGTCGTGACCATAGGGTAAGGAAGAATATATCCAAATTTAACATAAATATATTAAGATGTAAAATCATAGTAGAACAAACTAGTTGTGTTACAGATCAAATAGCCTAGTCTTAATTGGGGCGGGCGGTTAAGTTAAACACATTGTTATTTCATAGAATGAGGAAAATCTGTTGGTTGAACGAAGTGAGAATAATCATATTCATTATTAATTTCATAAGCCTCTTTCCAATCTCTTAAAAAATTTAAAAGGAAAAGAGAAGATGTTATTAGTCGGATTAATAGATATCATCAGGTGCGTAATTCACTAAAGATAAATGGTAATATTACGACACAGGCTTTCCAGAATATCAAGGAACAATCTTTTAACGCATAAGGAAACTTCCAGATACTAAAGACATTATTTATTGATTCGGTAATGGTGATCCATATACTTAATAGAGCCACGGCGAAAAAATGATAGACCAACACTATTGGCTGTCTAATGATACCAGCGAGTAAGCCGACAGGCCCATCGATACAGTTTCCACCCCTCTGAAAGTATGCAAAACACCCCCTTTGTAATGTCTTTAGCTGTTTATCATTCGCTGCAAAAAGCGAATATAGTGCCATGGCGAGGATATTTATAATGCTCGACAAGCTTTTTCGTTTCCAATGAAATTCTTTCATGGCTTCCTTCACGGCTTTTGTGTCTGAAAAGTGAGGTATACGATTGGGGGAAAGTAAATCAGAAAGGCAAACAACATCGTTAAAAGCCACAGTCATACCACCGCCTGTTAACGGATGACGCATGTTCATAGCATCTCCAAGCAGAATAACCCCCTTTTGTTGTTGTGTAGATGGAGGAAGCCAACTATTTGGCATACTTCGGGGTATCTTGCCATCTTCCATAGCTTTTTCAAAGGAAGGCTGCACTTGTTTTGGTAATGAAGGTAGGACTTTATTTCGAAGATGGCCACGGATACCGCCCGCAGCAACTGATGCTGAGGGAGTATTTTCAGGAACATCAATTAGAGCGCGTGTTTCATGAGTTCCAATTTGATATAGTAGCACAGGAGAGTCATCACCGAGAATCACGATTCCATGGTTAGGAGATGGAACAGGACAATCAATTAATTCTAAAGCATAGAATTTGCTTTTAACGATAGGCGACTTATTTATGTACTGTTTACGGAACTTAGATGCATACCCATCAGCAATTATTGTGAGATCTCCTAGATAGAGGTCTTTTTCTCTTTTGCCTGTTTTATGGTTCATTGTTTCAGATCTTACGCCGATAACCCCTTCGGTTTGAGAATTAATTATAGTTTCTGTAACTAGCGTCTCTATTATTTTAATATTTGGATTCTGCGAGCATGCCCTCCGCAGCTGAGTTATGAGCCGACCATGGTGGAAGGCTCGTCCTTCTGGTCTTTTGCTTTTAAGATTTGTATATCCATGAGTAACCGAATCCTTGGTGTCTGCTGAAGGATATGGTATTCTAACTCCAGTACCATAATAGATGACTTCGTATCCATGAACTGGTATCGCATCGATTCCCTCCAGGCAATGTGCTAGTCCAAGTTTTTCCAATGCAGAAATGCCACCAGGTTGAAGTAATTCCCCAACTATTCTGTCTGGTTGCTTCAATGATCTTTCGAGTAAAAATACATTCCTTCCCTGATTTGCCAATGCAAATGCTATAGCACAGCCAAAGATACCTGCACCAACAACAACAACATCCGCCTCATGACAGATACGTCGACTATTCTTTCCAAATTCTGAGCCAGGGACAAGAGTCATATTATATATAAGAGGATAATACTGTACAGTAAAGCAATAAAGAGCACAGGATTATACGCAATTTGGCACAATTAGAAGTTGGCAATGTTATTAGGTTAGCAAATGGCTATTTTTTGATCTGAACTGGATGTAATTTCCTAGAAACTGGTAGAAAAACCCGACATCGGAGCTAGATCGGCGGTTGGATTGATTTTAACCTCTCAATGAAAGCCCCTCAGTCAGGGATCTTATCAACGAATTGCAAAGCAGCGGCTCTTATGGGTACAAAAATGATATGTCAAAGTGATTGGATGAGTCATATATCTAAGCCAATCAGAATTGATTAGTTGGACCCATAATAGATCGTGTGTCATAGACCTTTTGACAGCCAGGGGCTCAAATATTAATTGCAGGGAATATGTGCTTAATAAGCCTGGTGGTGGATTTAGAGTCGATTACGACACTAACTATTTGATTTTAGAAGATCTTTGTCCGTTGATTTTCACATATATTGCTTATTAAAGTCAAGTAATTCGAATACGAGGCCTGATTTAAACATTGCATGTCATCCATCCTCTTTATTATCGCAGGAGTCACAATCTAAGAAAACCCAATTTTTGGCATAAGGGCTATAAAGAGAGCATTAATATACTAGTAGAAAGATACATATAAATTTTATCAATGCTTGAGTACTGAATTTATTGAATTTAATAGATTGATTAGATTTAGGCCCGACGAAAGGAGTGGAGCCACTGGTGATGGTTACTACATGGGTATGATGCTGAGAATTGAGAGACATGAGAGTCATTTAACCGAGAAGTTCTGAATCAGCTTTTTACCTTACTTGTACCTTCAGGTATCAAGAGCCTATTCCCTCCTGCCATTGGCTTCGAGAATCTTGGAAACTTACAAATCTATTGCTACAAAGCATCATGGACATCGCCTCTAATGCGACCGTCCTAATAAATCCAACTACGTATCTTGACATCTACAAAGAGATATCTAAAAATGCTATCAATCTCAATGTCTTTGAGCGTTTATGGATGGTGAGTAAAATTCAATCTTTTTTCCTCTATTATTCGCTCTTAGTTAATTATTTTTCTATTTACAAAGTCCTGGTACGCCTACATGCAGAATGATACTCTCGCCACAGGCATTATGAGCTTTGTCATGCATGAACTTATTTATTTTGGCCGAAGTATTCCTTGGATAATTATCGGCTACATCCCATACTTCGACAAGTATAAAATTCAAGGACAAAAGATACCTACTGCTAAGGAGCAATGGGAATGTACAAAACTAGTTTTGATAAGCCATTTCACGGTCGAGCTGCCTCAAATTTGGCTTTTTCATCCAATGACAAAGGCTTGTGGCATGGATACTGGAGTTCCATTTCCTTCATTAAAGACCATGTGCTTACAAATTGCGGTCTTTTTCGTTTTGGAAGATACATGGCATTACTGGATGCATCGTGTATTTCACTGGGGCCCATTTTATAAACACATTCATAAAATACACCATCACTACTCTGCACCATTCGGATTGGCTGCTGAATATGCCTCACCAATAGAAACAATGGTACTTGGTGCCGGAACAGTCTTAATACCAACTCTATGGTGCTTAATAACTGGAAACCTTCACTTAGTTACAATGTATTTTTGGATTGTTTGCAGACTATTCCAGGCTATCGATGCTCACTCAGGCTATGAGTTTCCATGGAGCTTACATCACTTCCTTCCATTTTGGGCTGGTGCCGAGCATCACGATGTTCATCACGAGCGCTTCATTGGCAACTATTCAAGCAGTTTTAGGTGGTGGGATTATTTAATGGATACTGAATCTGGCCCTGAGGCAGCGAAGAAAAGACGGGAAAGAAAGATGTTGAAACAGGCTAAGAAAGTTCAATGATATAACTAATTTCAAATTTTCCGATGTAACAAGTTCTAAAATCCGGGGTTTATGGCGTCAATATGATATGCTTTAGGCAGCCCAGCATTAGATTATTATAGCACGCAGTGAAGGCTGTAAATAAAATATCATCGATATGTTTCTTATGGTAGGTAGATATACAATATTTTATCAAAATTTTTTAATTTAAGTCTCCAATCATGTGTGGACGTCTTTAAGTGGCTGAGAACTTCTTGGGAGTACAACAGTCTCTTGCTAAACCTACAATATTGTTGACTAATTTCTGGTCTGCTCCGAGATATTTTCCATCATTAATTTCTGCGGTGATTTCTCCATGGATTTTTGCATGTTCATCGCAAAATCGAGCACCCATTACGTCTTTTTCTGAAAGTCCGGCGGGGGAATGAGTAGTCCATCTTATGAAAACTGTGTTGTAGATCTGAAGCCTAGTCAGCTCATTGATGATCTGCGGTGTACGTGGTGCCGTATTTACATACATTTGACCATTCAGGATGATGTTTCTTCTGAACTGACTCCGATGCTACAATATTCATAAATGCCTGTCAAATCATAATGGAAGTGAGCAATATCATACTAATGTTAAATTAAAATGCAACATAATGTAGATATAAATAATTTAAATATCATCCACTTTTTAAAATCATGAAGATTACAATATAAATTTTAGGGAGCATTGAAATTTATAATGTGACTACATCCAAGCAGAAGAGAGACTCTCACTTAAAAAGAAAAGGAGACGATGATAACCCACCCATGCATTTTTGAATCCTTTAAACTTGAAGGTTCGTTCCACACCCATTGCATCTGGAGCAATGGTCCACATACCCTCCCCAGCGCCACCTTCTTCACCTCGTAGTAGCACACGTATATCTTTCAAACCCTGCTCTCGGGAGTATCCGGCTGAGAACCGTATATCTTCTATAGTTAATCTGTCTTTCGCCCTCTTTTCTTCATTTATTTTTAAATGTTGTGTGTCTTTAATGCTACGATTGTAATTATTTTCTTGATTATTATCATTTTTATTATTGCTGCTGCTACTGCTACTCCTCATCATTTTATAAGCTTGATTCGCAAGTAAAGTTATTGGGAATTCTGTTTTTTTCCTTATACTATATTTACATGATAGGTTTCGATGAGGGTAACAGCAGTAGTAACGAAGATGATAATTTATCATATGGCTGAAAATGTAGACTTCTTTGGGCTAGATTGAATTTATTATGTGTTTGTAAGAGTCGGCGTAGGTCTAGTGTTTGAGCGGCTTAGGCCTGTCTGGAGCAATTTTGGATTGCTTACTGCAGGCGAACCTGGCGCTGTGCAGATTAGATCGGGGTATAATGTGTGATTAAACACGTACATTATTCTGTTATTTATTCCAGATCTGGGGTATTTAACCAGCATCATGTTATTAATTGAAGGAACTACAAAAAACCCATAAATATGATTTTAATAAACACGTAAGGAAGGATTTATCAATGTGGAGTTTTGAGGTTGCCAGAGCAACTAATAAAGTACTAGCCGGCAAGGTCGAAAATTAAACTACGAGAATGTGGAGCGAAGAGCTCTAAATTCCTACTACAACAAAACTCTGATGAAGATAGGTCTTTGGTGCAGATAGCTAGGCGCAGGCTGAATGTTCTAGGAGTGGTAGGCTAGATTCCTACGTGATTTTTTGTGTGAGGGGGACTCGGCTGCTCGTTATAAAAGAGTCTGGGAGGAATAGCTGAGGTTTTCTCCTGATTGGTTTTTCCCACTGGCTTTTGTCAATAGATTTTCCCTCAGTCTGTAGCCTCTGGGTCATGCTGAATGCGTACCTACCTATTCGACCCGATGTAACTAACTAGTATGTGTTCCATCAGCGTTCCGTGCAAATAATATGACATCTCCTGTGTTCCGACCAGCTCCACCAGGAATTACAACAGCAACTTCATTTGTATCGGAAGGTTATAACGCCAGCAATCTGTATGGGGCTCAAGTTGCATAAATCTCTTATATGAGATCAATGTTACAGTCCTCCTTCATAATGGGTTTGTTTGATTATAGACACTATTTGACAAAGAAAATATGGTCAATTTTTGGTCTATATATAGAACAAGATCCATTAGTGCGGAATAAAATGCATTTTTGTGCATAACTCTAAGCTAGCTTTACATCCTAGAATCTTGCAGCCTTTAATTTGTTATTCACAACCTACCTACTGAGATTACTGTAAGGAGCTATAGCTGCGAGTATTCAAGAAGAAGAAGGCTGCTAGGCATCTATTTTGTTTATTGATGGATGATGTTTGTCAGCTTTGAAACAGATCTTTGTTTGAACTGATAGAAATGACATAAAGTTACTTTCTATCCTTTGAAATGACACGTGATATGAAATAGTCAGAGACAACTTAAGCAGTTATTGAGAATGAATATTAAGCTGATTGTTGATTGCCACTTTTAACAGCCAGAGAGATTTCATAGTATATTCTAATTGGCTGATATTTGTGAGTGTAGACTCTAGCAATTGGGCTACTTAATTTATTCGTTCCTCTCTTGAATTTCACTTGCTGCTCTATGAGATCTTAAAATTTGAAAATAAATATGACAAGAGACTGATCTTGCCTTACTTTACTATCTCATAATTTTATACTGAGAGCACAGAGGCATGCCCCAATTTAATAAGTCGAATACAGAGGTACAATGGCAATCTCAACTGGCTGCTATGAAACTTGGATTGCAAAAATGTACATTTCCAGAAATTGCTCAACATGCCGATCAAATCTCTTATAAATCAGAGATTGAGTACGATGATGACATCTCAACTTCTGTAAATAATGGTAGCGAGATTTGGGACTTCATAAGTGAATCTGAAGAGGATGATCTGAGCAGCCAATTTGGAGAAGATCCAGGTCAAGAAACTGACACCTTAAGTTTTGACCTCCAGTGGCTCGGAACCAAATGTCAAGATATCGCAAAAAGAAATCAAGGACTTACTACAGAAGATCTTAATGAACAGATAATCGCTTTATTGGTTTCAGAAAGTACGGAACAAGAACTTGAATCAGTGTTAACAGATATCATTGGTCTGAGTGATTTCGATTTTATCATCGATATTATCACTCACCGATCTGAAATTAAAAAATTTATTTCAATTTCTAAATCACTGGATGAAAATGAAACACTTTTTGGAAGAGTCTTGACAAAGTCACAACGTCAGGAACTTTTGAGAAAAAGAGATTATGAGCATAAAAATGCCAAATTAGGTGTAAGCTCTAATGTTACTGAACCTCATTATCCCCATATATACAAGGCTCATTCAGCTGGTAATACTCTTGATTATAAAGGACATAAGTATGGATTACCAGCGGGAAGTAAAACAAATAGTACAGAGGCAAGTTTTTGCACTCTTAGTTTATCGTCAATTAAGGCACTAAATTATTATAGAAATATGAGGAACATATCATTCCCGGTACACAAGTAGGCGCTTATCATGTAGAAACCAAAAGAGCTATCATCTCAGAAATGGATGGTTTATGTCGAGAGACATTTAAGGACTACAAAACATTAAACCGTATGCAGAGTCTCGTCTATCCAGTTGCGTATAAAAGTAGTGAAAACATGCTGATATGTGCCCCTACTGGCGCTGTAAATGATACCCGAATCTCACCTCTGTGGCGACTAACTATGACTAGGGAAAAACAGATGCTGCTATGTTGACTATTCTTCATACTATTGGTCAGAATACAGATCCAGATCCAGCTCAAGATTCATTAACAACAGATTTTGCTGTCGACCTTGAAAATTTTAAAATTATATATGTGGCACCTATGAAGGCGCTAGCGACAGAAATAACTCAGAAATTTAGTAGTCGGCTTGCCTGGCTTGGTATTAATACTCGAGAATATACGGGAGACATGCATTTAACAAAAAAAGAAATACAGCAAACACAGGTTATTGTTACCACCCCTGAAAAATGGGATGTAATAACAAGAAAAAGTACAGGCGACACTGAACTTGTTCAGAAGGTAAGGCTTCTAATAATTGATGAAGTTCATATGCTCCATGATGATCGCGGCTCTGTTCTTGAGTCATTAATTGCACGAACACAACGTCAAGTAGAAAGCACACAGTCTCTCATTCGAATCGTTGGATTATCAGCCACTCTACCTAATTATATCGATGTAGCAGACTTTCTCAAGGTGAATCGTTATAAAGGCTTATTCTACTTCGATGCGAGCTTTAGACCTGTACCCTTAGAGCAACATTTTATTGGTGTTAAAGGGAAGCCAGGCTCGAAGATTTCGCGCGATAACATTGAAAATGCTTCTTTTGAAAAAGTTAGAGAAATGCTACTACTAGATCATCAAGTTATGGTTTTCGTTCATTCCCGAAAAGACACATGCTACACTGCAAAAATGATTTATCAAAAAGCAATTGATGAGTTCTGCGTTAATCTATTTGATCCAAGTAGCCATCCAGAATACAAATCTGCTCTTAGAGAAATAAAGACCTCAAGGGGCCGCGAACTTAGAGAATTGCTTCCAAAAGGAATAGGAATTCATCATGCAGGTATGGCTCGAGCAGATAGAAATTTAATGGCAAAGCTTTTTGCAAATGGTGTTTTGAAAGTTCTATGTTGTACTGCTACTTTAGCGTGGGGTGTCAATTTGCCAGCTGCTGCCGTTGTGATAAAAGGTACACAGGTTTATAGTGCACAAGACGGTAAATTTATTGATCTAAGTATTCTTGATGTTCACCAGATCTTTGGTCGGGCTGGACGGCCACAGTTTCAAGATACTGGTATTGGCATGATTATCACAAGTCATGATAAACTCTCTCATTATCTCTCTGCTGTTACAGAACAGGCCCCTATAGAATCCCGGTTTTCAAAGCATTTAGTCGATAATTTAAATGCAGAAATTAGTCTTGGTACCGTTACATCAATACCAGATGCTATTCAGTGGCTCGGATACTCTTATTTGTATGTTAGAATGCAGAGAAATCCTTTGACATATGGAATTGAATGGATAGAAAAGAACAAAGATCCCAATCTCGTGCAGCGACGGCGAGAGTTAGTCATTCAAGCAGCCCGAACTCTTCGAAATAATCAAATGATAATTTTTAATGAAACAACTGAGGAATTAAGGAGCAAGGACATTGGAAGGATTGCTAGTCAATTCTATATTCGATATACTAGTATTGAGATATTCAATAATCTCATGAATCCTCACGCTTCGGAAGCAGATATTCTAAGTATGATTTCCATGTCAGCAGAATTTGATAATATCCAGTCGAGGGATAATGAGACAGAAGAGCTCAAAGAACTCAAAGAAAAATTTGCACCATGTGAGATTAAGTCTGGGACACCAAATACCAAAACGAATATCCTCGAGCCAAATGTTAAGACAAATATTCTCCTTCAATCCTTGATTTCCCGAGCAAATATCGAGGATTTTGCCCTATTGAATGACTCGGAATATATTGCACAACAGTCTGCTAGAATCTGTCGTGGTCTTTATATGATAGCTTTAAATCGCCACTGGGGTTATCAATGCTTAGTTTTATTGTCACTGTGTAAGTCTATTGAAAAGCGATTATGGTCATATCAACATCCGCTTCATCAGTTTGAATTATCGAAATCTGTTTTAAAGCAGCTAGATTCTAAAGGGAATACTTCGATCGAATCAATGAGAGAAATGAATGCAAACGAAATAGGGTCTTTGGTCCATAATTTTTCAGAAGGTAAAAACATTCGGAAATTACTGAAGAATTTTCCTATAATCAGTGTAGATTCTGAAATAGCCCCATTAAACAGAGACGTTCTAAGAATTCGGCTTTTTCTTATTCCTGAATTCACTTGGAATGATAAATATCATAACACCTCTGAAAGCTTTTGGGTATGGGTAGAGAATTCGGAAACTTCTGAAATCTATCATCATGAATATTTTATCTTAAGTCGGAAGAAATTCTATGATGATCATGAGCTTGATTTTACTATACCTCTTTTGGATCCATTACCCACACAAATATATGTAAGAGTAGTCTCTGATCGATGGCTCGGCGCCGAAACAGTTCATGCTATTTCATTTCAGCATTTAATTAGGCCTGATACAGAAAGCGTATATACAGATTTATTAAAGCTCCAGCCTTTGCCAATATCTGCCTTAAAAAACGCAAAACTTGAGGCAATTTATGGTCAGAAATTTCAGTACTTCAATCCCATGCAGACACAAATTTTTCATTGTCTTTATCATACTCCTACAAATGTACTCTTAGGATCACCAACTGGATCCGGAAAGACCATTGCATGTGAGTTAGCGATGTGGTGGGCTTTTCGAGAATATCCAGGCTCAAAAGTTATTTACATTGCCCCTATGAAAGCTTTAGTTAGAGAGCGCGTGAAAGATTGGCGTGCTCGAATCACATCACAAATGAATCTAAAACTTGTAGAGCTAACAGGAGATATAACACCTGATACTCGATCAATAAGGGAGGCTGATATTATTGTAACGACACCAGAGAAATGGGACGGTATTAGTAGAGGCTGGGCCACAAGAAAATATGTCCGACAAGTAAGTTTGGTTATTATAGATGAGATTCATCTTTTGGGCGGTGACCGTGGTCCAATTCTAGAAATTATTGTTTCCAGAATGAATTACATAGCTACCCAATCAAGTAATCCTATACGTCTCATTGGTATGTCAACTGCTTGCGCAAATGCATTGGATCTTGGTAACTGGCTTGGAGTGAAAGAGGGGCTTTTCAATTTTAGACATAGTGTTCGTCCAGTTCCTCTTGAAATTTTTATCGATGGCTTTCCAGAAGCCCATGGGTTTTGTCCTCTTATGCAGTCAATGAATAGACCAACATTTCTTGCTATTAAAACACACAGTCCAGAAAAACCTACCATTGTTTTTGTTCCTTCAAGAAGACAAACACGTCTAACGGCTAAAGACTTGATCAACCTTTGTGCGATGGAAGATAACCCACGAAGATTTTTAAAAATGTCAGAGGATGACCTACAACTAAATCTTTCTCGCATTAAAGATGATGCCTTAAAAGAATCAGTAAGCTTTGGGATCGGCTTGCATCATGCAGGTCTTGTTGAATCAGATCGTTCGATAGCAGAAGAGCTTTTTGTTAACAATAAAATTCAAATATTAATTGCAACTAGTACCTTAGCATGGGGTGTCAACCTTCCAGCACACCTCGTAGTTGTAAAAGGCACTCAGTATTATGATGCTAAGATTGAGGGTTACAGGGATATGGATCTCACAGACGTTTTGCAAATGCTTGGCCGTGCTGGTCGACCACAATTTGATACATCAGGAATTGCTCGAATATTTACTCAGGACGCCAAGAAAGCTTTCTATAAAAACTTTCTTCACACTGGATTCCCGGTCGAATCATCGCTTCATAAAGTGCTTGATAATCACTTGGGTGCCGAAGTCTCTTCTGGAACTATAACAACTAAACAAGATGCCCTTGATTATCTTACTTGGACTTTTTTTTTTCGAAGATTACACAAAAATCCCTCATATTATGGTCTCGAAATTACAGCTGAAGATAATATGACTTCAACTGCTCAACAAATGGCTAACGATTATATGGTATCTATGGTAGATAATTCAATAGATGAACTAGCTAAATCTCAATGCTTGAAGATTTCCCCGAATGGTATAGTGGAACCAACATCACTGGGGAAAATAATGAGTTACTATTATATTTCTCATCATACCATACGTTATGTTATTGAAAACGCGAAGCCCAATGCCAGCTTTGTAGATGTTACCTCTTGGATGTCAAGCGCTACAGAATATGATGAGCTTCCTGTGCGACATAATGAAGAATTCATTAATGCTGAACTTTCAAGGAACTTACCCCTTTCTATGGATTCTTTTAAAGACTTACCTATGTGGGACCCACACATAAAGGCGTTTCTTCTACTCCAGGCACATATATCTCGGATCGATCTTCCGATTACTGATTATGTAGGTGACCAAACGAGCGTTCTCGATCAATCTATTCGAGTTATACAAGCAACCATTGATGTTCTAGCTGAAATGGGCTATCTTTCTAGCGTCGAACAAATGATTACTTTACTGCAGTGTATCAAATGTGCACGTTGGCCAACTGATTACCCTTTATCGATTCTACCCGGTGTAGGAGTGGACTCAAATGTAGAAAAACATTATCCTCAGACATTACAAGACTTTTCATCTTCTTTAAATGAAAGACGGCATAATTTGATAACTGATTTTATTATTCCTGCAGAAAAAGTAACTCGCTTCAATAAAGCTGCTAATATGATTCCTGATCTCAGTATTAAAGTAAGAAGCGTCACTGCTTCAACACTAATCCTCAATATTAGTCGGAAAAACTCCTTTACTCATAGTGGAAATAAAATGTATGCACCTTATTTCCCTAAACCTCAAACAGAGGGTTTTTTTGCACTTGTATGCAGCGAGAAAAATGATGAGGTTATAGCCCTCAAACGTGTCGGATGGTCTTCTAGTAGCGGAAAGCCAAGTACAATAGTGACATTCCAATTACCTGAGAGGCGCATACAAGATGAGGCCAATAAAGTGGACATCTGGGTTATCAGTGATGGCTACTTAAAAATGTTTTGGAAAATTAAGGCTGTCCAAATTCCCTGGGTTCCACCCTCAATGCCTTCCATAATAGATAAAGAAGATAACCAAAAAAAACAATAATAACTGTCACTTTTTAGATTTTCCGTGTCTAGAGAAGTGAAGGGCTAAATTTCTTCACCTTTTTTAACAATAGAAAAAGTAGAAAACAGATACACAAGACAACAGGTCGGATTTTCGCCTTTATTTGTGTAATAGTAATCAGGATACAAAAAATAAAAACATTAATCTTTGAAAGTAATTTTCATTAGGAACTAATCACTGAATCTTGTCTTTAGGTTTGGTTAACTCGACCTGCGCTAAAACCTTTTAGGCTAAATTATGGAGTCTCGTATAAGAAAGAATACGCAAGCATAGCTTTGATTCCTAATCTTCTCTGATTGGGTCTATCTCCTGACTAAGAAGCGAGTGTATTTTTTCGATACTACACACACACTACTAATCCCTAAAATTTTATTCTATTCTGATTCAATGTTAATAAATATCTGCTAAATATAATTCACCGGTTATTTTTTAACACCATATAAACTAAAACTTAAATAATTAATTTTAATATTCAAACATATTTGATGCCACAGAATAAAAGCACATATATATCTGTAGAAAAATCCAAAGGATGAAGACTTGATGTGCTAGTTTGTTAAACATTTTCATTACATGTGATGTAACTGTCACTGTTGTGATGCGTTGCGCTAATACTATAAGCCAAGCTAAAATGGGCTGACTTACGAAATCTAAAAACAGAACTAGACTCCTGATCAACACTATAAAATAGGGATCCATATAAATGAAATATTTATATAAAATATAAATCTTAAAAAATATATCTTAAAAAATATATCTTAATTACCACTTCACATGAAAATATGCTTATTTTCTTGAAAATAAATAAATAATTTTTTTTATTACATGTGGTAACTGAATTAAAGATTTTGCAGCAGCATTAATCCCACTAGACAGACAGACTGGTGAAAATAGCCAACACGTGCTCGGCTCATAACTTAAACAAAGGTAAGCCTCCGGAAATCCAGATTTTAGACAAGCATGATTGACTCAGAAATAAAGTTTAGATTTTATCGATGAATATTAATTAGATTATAGTATGAGTCTATAATGTATCACTATGAAGGTTTTACTATGTTCTAAACCTCGTGAATACTCACCACGTGACATTGATCCTCTAGAGAATTACTTGGCCTTGACAAAGAGAAAGTCGATAAAACTAAAGAAAGCTGTAGCTTCGACGTGTCACTTAATATTCAATTCGTCGTTCATATTCTAATTTAGGCTGGCCATCATGTACTGTTAATTTAAATCAATGTTTGTAACTTTACCTAGCAAGCTTATGGAAATTCCAATACTGTCATGGCGGCGCTTTCTGAAATACCATACCGGATAACATGGAGAATATATGAGCAGATCACATTAGCTCCGTTACCATTAACCTTGGCTTTTATACTTGCAGCAACTACCAGTTTTCTAATCTTTGTGAGGCTTAACGTAAAATCTCAATAGCAACGCTAACTATGTTATTTTTCAGGTTCCCTTCTTTCTTGTATCCAAACCACGCGCTCCCGAGCCACTCGAAAAGACATATATCACCTCCAACTCATCTAACGGGAGATCTTCGATACGGCCACTTCCCTGTTGGTATGATTCTTGGCTTCAGCATCGAAAAGAAGCCGAGAAGAATGATGGTCATTCTGAAAAAGAAACAGGCTCTATTGACGAAGCAGAGCTTGAAATGAGTGTAGTAATTCCAGCTTTCAACGAAGAAGAGCGCCTTGAAGCAATGCTAGAAGAAGCTGTAGCTTTTCTTGATTCTGTTTATGGCCGAGTCATAATATCCAAGGAGAAATCAGTTACAGATAATCATCAAGAAAGAAGTAATTGTAGAGGTATAGGAGGATACGAGATTCTTATTGTGGATGATGGTAGCAAAGATAGGACAGTCGATGTGGCCCTAACGTTCTCTCAAAAACATGGATTACACGACATTTTAAGAATATGTTCATTGAGAAAAAATAGGGGAAAAGGTGGAGCTGTCACACATGGTCTAAGGCATGTTCGTGGTGCCTATGCTTTATTTGCAGATGCCGATGGCGCGAGTCGCTTTAGTGATTTGAGTAAATTAGTTGAAGGTTGCAAGGAAGTTGTGGACACCTTAGGGAGAGCCGTTTCAATTGGGAGCAGAGCACATCTTGTGGGAAGTGAAGCTGTTGTCAAGGTATGTAATGTGAAATACCTCTTCCATGCAATGAAGAAATGAAAAATTCCTAATTGTTAAGCGGCAGCGGTCGGCTCTTCGCAACATACTAATGCACTTTTTTCATCTACTTATTCGTTTTCTCACTCCTGCTGCTACCTCGCAGATTCGAGATACTCAATGTGGCTTCAAACTGTTTACACGACCTACCTTACCGTACATAATACCATACATGCACACCGAAGGCTGGATCTTCGATGTTGAAATCTTAATGTTAGCGGAGAGTGCTCCACCTGTGACTATCGGTGATAATATAAAATCAGGAGCTGGTATAAGGGTTAATGAGATTTATATTAATTGGAAAGAGGTAGGCGGAAGTAAACTCAGTGTTTTATGGGATTGTATGGGAATGGCGTTTGATCTAGCTCGTTTGAGGGCTAGTTGGATATTCGGTCTCTACAAAAGAATATAAAAATTTAAAACATCCATATTGTAGAAGTTCTCTATCACTAGTAGCTGACTGTGACATAATCATAATGTAATTTAAAAAGAGCATCATCTTGAATTGGAGTTCCAAAAGTTCTGTTGGTCTTTAAATTCCAGGAAAGTATCTTAACTAATATGACTCATTTAATTTGGAAATTATTAATGTCGCATGCTTTTTTTAGAAATGTCGTATTTTCAGGGTACCCATGTATGACACTAAGCCCTATTTGGAATCGCTCCTCTCTCAGCCCTGTACCCATTCAACATCAAATATTTGGCAAAGGTTGCCCGGCTAACATAACTAAAAATTTGTTTTGCTTAAAAAGCCAGTGCTTGTGTATGAATCTACAGCATATTATAAATTCATGTATTTTACAGTCTCACAGCTATTAAATATTTATCATTTGTCTTGTCTCATCATTTTCAGCTTAGAAACGTAGGCAAATTATTTTAAGATAAAGATATAGGTTTGTAGAGCAAATCTTAATATTAACAGCAGGCAGTGTTATGGGCTGTGTCCGTTAATGTGGGACTGGGTTAGGTCACAGACCCAGCCTTCTCACGTGACCCGCCTCAAAGGGAGGTTGGGTCAAATCTTACATAGTTATAGTAAGATTGGTATTCAATTACCACAAATCACTATAATCACTAGGATCAATGGGATCACTATAGACCCATTGAAAATGTATATAATGTAGCAACTCTTCTTAGACTTAGAGCATATAAAAATATAATTAGTTTTTGAGATATTGTTTACGTGTGCAAATTCCGTTAGCATTCGTCCCCTAACAGGCAGGTATTGAAGCAGCATATATCAAGAGGGTTGAACTCCAGATCCCAGAGAAATTAAATCTTCATGATCTGATTGGAGACATATTCCTAAACAAGCGAATAGTTTAGTTTATTAATTTTTCAACTTGAAAAGTATGGACGTCAACAACACCAACATTAATATGACTTTCCCTGTTGTATCTGGTAGCTACGAAGATGCACTTCTTAACGAGCCTGAAACCTTCATTGATAGTCATCTATTACAAATCAATACTGAATCCGACACCATTCATGATCTCTATGATACAATGGAAGAAGGTTTAGCTGATAATTTGTACTTTGAAGGCCATGATACTGCAATTCGGGGCCCTTCCGACTCTAGTTATGCTCTAATTGCTATACCTAAAGTTGAAATATACTCTAACTTTTCAGATGTATCTAAGGCAGTGATGAAATTCAGTGAATAGGGAGGTTTCGCCTGGGTGAAATCCGGTGATATCAAAAGAGACAAGGACGGTATTGAGATCTATGTCCCTTTAAAATACCAAAAAGGCTTAAGCTGTAATCTTCTAAGACGAAATGACTCAAAATCTTTAGAAAAATTCAAGACCGCTATGTTGACTGGCTGCAAAGCATCAATCATTCTCATGGCAGTGAATGAAGAAAATTTACTTGGTGCTTGGACATTTTCTCTCGGTAGAAATCTATTCCATTATCATAGAGGTGTCTCTTTAACTTCAATTACTTTATATAGGCCTCGTAAAAGAGGTGAAGATGTGAGGAGGTTCTTATCGAATGCACGAACCTGTGGAACTTCACCAAAGCAAACCCAGGAACTGGCATTCTCTCAATTTGTTAACAAAGATGACAGTAATAACTTTGTTAAAACTGGTCCAATTATTTACCATATCTATAGTGGATGGGCCAAAATTTATCTATCTGAGAATGCACAAATATCCAAGGGAGAAATCGTAATAGCCCAACGAATATGTGCCTCCAACCCTTCGGATTTATTTCCAAATTTAGCGCAGTAGGAAGGTGCGGTGAGAGGTTCAACTTCTGAGAGAAGCTGTGTATAAGCTCGATCTATCCGAGACATGTAACACTCAGTTTGCTTGGATAACTAAGATGTCAGTTTGTATTTATGAGTATATATGTTTAGGCAGATACTTGCCCGGCTCCGTAGAGGGTGTCCGTTGAGTGAGTTTATCCGAGCGGCAAAACGGAGACGATGACCTTCTAGTAGAATACGTGCAGGGGGATTCTGCTCTCAAGGGTAAGCATTAAATTTGGTGACAATTGCATACTAGGAGCGTAGCTCTTAATGCAAAGTAAATCGCTTCATAGATAAGCCCGCAAAGATGTGAGGTGGAAGAGGTTACAATTCTACGTGTTGTTTGACGAGATAGAGCAAACCACTATACCCCAGCACCATATGATACTACACTGACGACACACGAGTCGACTGCCCTAACTAAGGGACAAGGAGCAGCTCCCCGATTAACTGGGTTCAACCTCCGCAGATAATTAGCCACAGCGAGTACTTTTGTACACCAGGATTCAACATGGTGTTTAAATGACAACGTGGAATTCAGACATATTGCCAACTAATAAATTTACTCGGCAGGTTCTATTCTGGTATTACCAAATGAGATTCCAACTGGATCCTCCCTACGGCGCCAATTAAACTGAATAACTTTGGTTTTTCCCGGATCAAATTTTACAGCGTTAGTATTTGCCCAGTCCAACAGGCTATCTATTTTTCGTTGTGCCACTGTCCCAGACTCTGCAACAATACGCTCGATCCCCAGTATCTCAATATCATCTGCATAACTAAAGCGTGGTTATCAGCACCACCACACACACAAGAGACCTCCGGTATCTGAACGGCCCAAGAAGGTTCGCCATAAGTGAGCTGAAGACCACGTTCACTGGACTGTGAAGGACTGGATGTCCATACTTTGGACCCACGAAACTTGGGTGAAGAATCGTGAGGATTCAAGACAGTAGATCTCTAGAGAGGCGAATATTTTGCTCTATGACATGTATTTTATCCTTGGATTTAAATCTAACCTTAGACTGGTGAAGAATCCGATATCAACTGTGTAGGTGAAAAGATAAGGAATAGTATCAGCTGGGTGTTCCAGGGTTGTTTTGCAGGTCCGGAAAAAAGTCCCCGTCTATTTTGCGAGAAAGAACGAGGCTCTATTGATTCTGAAAAATACTGTCAGAGAATAGTGCCTCCAATTGATGGGAGAGTCTCTATGCGGCCCTGGCTCTCCGTGATGCAGGACAATGCTCCTCCTCACGCAGGAGCCAGGACGATGGAAGAGATGGAAGAGATGGAAGAGATGGAAGAGATGGAAGAGATGGAAGAGATGGAAGAGATGGAAGAGATGGAAGAGATGGAAGAGATGGGAGAGAGTGTGTCAATACTCCAATTCCTTGGCCTCCTAAATTCCCAGATCTTAATCCGAGAGAGGCTGTTTGGGATAGCATGGAAGATTACATTCAGTTCAACTATCCAAGTCTAGGTAGCGGAAAAAAACGATTTCGAGATACACTTCCACAGGTTGTGAATGAAGCGTGGTACTCTGTGTCCCATGAATACTTTGACAAACATATTGAGACTATGCTGTCCCGGTGTAAGGTGGTTTTAGATGCTGAAGGGGGCCCGACAGAGTAGTGAGGACTGAGTTTTTAATCTGCTTTTGTTGATCCTACTTATAAACCTTTGTTTAAATCTCTTCTTCAATTTTCAAGTTGTAAATTTTGATGGTATGATTGCATAATATTTTATGCAGCAGATCATGTAAGAATTAAGCCGAAAGCAGAAGAAATGACCCACCTTCAATTTCTCTGTCGGATGAAATTTCCTTACATTTTTTGCCAAGAAATTTCATGAGTACTGGTGTGGATCCTCTCAAAGTCTCGTGGGTCTTGCTTTTCTGAAGGCCTATTCCAATTTATCAACAAATAGTCAAGATTCTACGTCGGAAAGACAACACACGCTAGCAGTATCTCTTGGGAATTATCTCTCCAAGGCAACGGAAGACGCGTGCAATGAAGCACGCAAAATGTATTTCAAACGGGAAAGTATTACTAGGTAAAACTCAAAGGCATTAGATGAGGCGAGCGTGCGCCTTCATGAACTGGGTCTAGAAGACTTAACGAAAAGTGTAGAAGCTAAAATTGCTCTCATTTTACAGCTCTTTGCTAAAGGAGAAAAAATACTAGGAGGTTTACAGAGTGAATTCTACCCTACCTACGCTCAAGCTGCGGGGGCTAATACTTCCGGGTATCCCGCGGTGACACTACCTAAGAAACTCACAACTGCTCCCATTTAAGAGAAAATCTGAACCCAAAATCTGGATAAAGAATATTCATAAGACTGCCAGAAGAATATGCCAGCCGGTCTCACCATGTTTACGCAGTTAAAGCAGCTCTGACCAGCAGATTGAATCTTGAACATGGCTTATTTAAAACAGTTCCGAAAGTAAATTCAGGCTTTGCCATCGTTCCAAATAACGACAAACAGGCAGAGTAATTGCTCAGTAAGGCTAATCACAACAACCATTGGGGGAACCGTCGAGAAAGGGAAAGAATGGCACACATATGTTGTAGAAAATGTCCATCGAAGTCTAATGTCGCTTGACGGAAGGCGGTGGAATGTGACGGAAGAAAACGCTAGAGAGAAGATTCTGGTGGTAACTGGTACTATGCCAACAAGGGTAGCGTGGTCCCGCAAGACTCTAGACAACCTAGCGACGACAGACACTATCGTTGCTTATTTCAAAAATCCAATACCCCCTTTCAGACTTTTCTGCACTAGTTCTCTTGCTCGGAAAAACTGGAAGTCTCAGAATGTTAGTCAATGCACAAAGTGCTTAGGCTTTCACGACTATAGGCTGTGCCACTTTGAACAGCGATGCAAGAATTGCGGTACAACAGGCTATGATACATGCCAAGCGAAGCCTAGATGTTATAACTGCAAAAGTCCTCATGCCGTAGACTAGAAATACTGCCTAGCTCGCTCAACAATGAGGGGCAGAACTATAAGACACCTCACTCAGCCAGAACTAAGAAGAATAAGACAGGCAGGACAAAGGGCCTGGCTCCTCCTTAATCTAACGGCAACCAATACAAAGAACCCCTCTGTTCAACCTCAAAGCTAAGTACCGCGATTAATCGACAATGGAAATGTTTGAAAATCTTTCAGGCAAACGTAGCAAGAGGACAGGCCAATCACGACCTTGCGCTAGCCCTGGCAAGTATAGAATTAGTAGATATCATATTATTACAAGAACCCTGGATCCTACCGAAAAAAGAGGAAAATGTCACAAAATCCCACATGGATTTTGAAATATTTAGCCCATTAGACACTTGGGATGTAAGGCTAAGGGTCATGACATACATTAGAAAAAGGCGGAACCTTCAAGCTTCCCAATTACGTCCATCAAAACCGGGTGATATTTGTTGGGTTATGATATGGGAGTCACTCCACCAATTACTATAGTCAATATATATAGACCTCCACAAGAGACAGAAGAACGGGCAGTTATGTCGGCCCTCAGGAGATGGCGAGTGCCAACAGGCTGCCCTTGATCTTGCTTTCACTTATATTTTAGGCAAGCAGTGCAACCTTGAAGAGCATCTCCATACTTCATCTGATCACGAGAATCTACTTACTATAATCCCATGTGCAGGTCATCTCAACTCGGTCGGAAGAATAAGATCCAAGCTCACACCCGAAGCTACCCTTAGCTTCGCTATCGGAGTAAAGGAGACCTTGCCCCATAAAGATCGGTTGCCACGAGACCCTGAGGCACTTGCCGAGAGAATAATACAAAGCGTACAAGTCAAGGTACAAAATTGTGAAATAGTGAGTGCGCAGCTAAGGCTGAAGCCAATTGCCGAGCCAGAAGAATAGGGGATGCAACTTTTGAGAAAAAAGAACTACGTAAAGCTACAAGGGCTGCAAAAAGGGCACTCTGGATGACTTAAATACAGAATGCTAGCAGCCCGAAAGATATTTTCATAATAACAAGATGGCACAAGCTCAGCGGGTCATATGCATCTCCTCCAATAAGACATGACGGGCAGGAATATATCGACCCGGTTTCCAAAGCTTCAGCGCTTTGACGTGCTCTACTTGAGCGGAGATCAGCAGATGAGGATTTTAGCTAAGATACAGAACCATCTGAGTATCAGCCAAAATTGCATGTTCATAATTCGGAGGAAACGATAGAGGTCGAGCAAAGTGTTCTTCGGTCAATTAATACGGCACCTGGCATTGGTGGTATTTCGACAGATATTCTAAGAGCATGTTGGGATAGCATTAAGGATGAAGTTCTCCTTTTCAACCGGTGTCTTGAACAAGGATTTCATCCTAGCTCCTTTCGAACGGCAGAAGTTATTTTCCTCACTAAGCCAAACAAGAGAGACCTCAGCTCCCCAAAATCATGGCGGCCTATTTCCCTGCTCTCATGCTTAGACAAAGGACTGGAAAGATTAATAGCACGAAGGTTAAGTTATGTAGCGGTCACACAAAATGTAATCAGCCCACAGCAATTCGGGGCACTCCCAAAGCGATCGGCCAATGATCTTGTCGTGTGCCTTGTACACGATATCGAAAGCGCTCGCTCGCAAGGAAAGGTTGTATCCTCACTTACTCTAGACGTGAAAGGGGCATTTGACAAGGTACTACCAGAGAGACTTAAACACAGGCTTTTCGAGCAAGGATGGCCCCTATGGCTTGTAAGGTGGGTAGAATCTTTAGTTAATAATAGAGTTTCCCGAATTAGGATGGGAGAAGCTATTACTCAAGAATCACCACTCATTTGTGGCCTTCCATAAGGCTCCCCTGCGTCACTCATTCTCTTCATGCTTTACATTGAACCTTTATTAAAGCTGAGCAACCGAGAGGCACATATAGTTATGCAGATGACATTTCTTTTCTCCGGACAGGCCAAACACTTTCACAGTGCATGGAAAAAACCTTTAAGGACCTAGAATCAATTAAAAAGTGGGGTAAAGATAATGCTATTTCATTTGACCCTGACAAAAGCGGCTTGCAACACTTCACGTAAGCTTCTAAGCCTAAAGAATACCCAAACTTAAGCGACAATAATTGGAACATTACTTCTAATCAGATAACAGGATGGCTAGGTATTTGGCTTGATAGGAAACTCACTTTTCTTACGCACGTCAGAAAATGGACAGCGATAGCGTCAGCATTAGCGAGTCACATAAAGAAACTTAATAATACACAGAGGGGCTTTCGATCGGACTTGGTTCGACAGGTAGTTAAAGCATGTGTCATCTCTACAGCCATGTTTGGAGCAGAGGTATAGTGGCCAGGGGATACTATTATTTCATGGAATAAGGGTAAATACATGGAACTGAAGCATAGGAGCGGCTCACACATATTACTTCTGACTAAGACTATTAACCTAGGACTCGGAGCAATCTTACCTGTATATAAAAAAATACCAGTGCCAGCCCTTTATCGGGAAGCTGGTATCCTTCCAGTCTTGCTGTTACCGAAGAAATTCGGTTTCGACAAGCTTTGCGGATACAGACACTGGATGATAAACATCCCTTTGAGAAAAGAGCGTTTGGCAAAAGAGTCACGCGGCTCACTAAAACAGCCAAACTTCTCTCAGTTTCCGTAGACTCAAAGAATATCTCTCTTGATAGTTTTGCTCCTACAACCGAGTTTAACGCTGAAGAATCCCAACTTGGTATACACTTGTATACTGATGGCTCCTGCGCTCCAGATGGCAAAGCAGGAGGAGATTACATAGCGTATCAAGCGGGTCGAAAAATCGTATCTGACAGTTTTGCTATCAATCGGCATATCGAACCCATAGACATAGAATTAACAGCCATTGGCCATGGGCTTATTGCTTGTATTAACTCGGCTTATACTCAATTTGCTAGTAATATCATAGTGCACACAGACAATAGATCAGCAGCGGGGATCGTCAATGGGAAGACTTCCTTGACTTGTAACCATAGAAATATGGGCATCGTGGACGTTAAATGAACAAACAAACGAATAATGGTCGCCTATGCCCGACTGATGGAGCACGCGCTTTCCACAGGTGATGTGTAGATAAGAGACCATACGCATACTTAGAGTACGAAAAAATCTTGAATAAGTATATCAACTAGAATTTACATTATTTTACAAAAAAAAGCAAAGACGATATGTTCTTGCACAAACAAGGTTGACATCATAACTGTATAGACATTCTGATGCCCGATGGCCGATACGCCTAGTACCAATTTGCATAGATAATTTGATGTAATTAGTTTTTGTAGACATCCCTGGTGACTGCTGGCCGCGCAGGGACGCTAATCGCCCCTAGGAGGCACGAGGCCGGGATACTATCTTGCGAGCCTGCTTGGCGTTAACCGTAAAATAATAGTAATAATGGTCGCCTATAGATTGACTGGCCAACAATCACGACAAGCTCAAAATCTGGGCCCTTTCATAACTTGAGTATTAACAAAGTATAGTCAAGTCCAATCTGGAAAATTTAGGGTATGAGCGTCATCCGGCTATGATTCTGTAAGTGCAACTTGAGCTCATAAAACTCATCGAAAGCATGAATGATAGATGTCTGACCATCAAGGAAGGCGATTGTGAACCAGCAAAAGCTTAAATGTTAAAATGTAAAATAACTTTGACATGATGTACTGTATAAAAGTTTCTTGAAGCTTGATCTGAAACATCTTACCAGAATATACACAATAATCCTCAAGTGAAAAACAACAACTTATGAAATTACTCTCAAACTCAAATTGGGTGTAGATCATTCCATTTTAGGTTTAGCGGAGATATGAGAAGCCCCTAGTGTTTCAACTTCATTTTTTCACAATCTCTCCATGACATCACTGAGTCACAATGAGAGACCTCCATAACGCTAATACTATTTCTCAGATCAAATGGTTAATGGGAGTTATTCTTCCACCGTTAGATGAATAGAGTGCATTGTTATAAAATAGGTCACGGAATTCTAACAATGTGTTCTATTATATATATATATATATATATTTTTGGCTCAGATCATGCCACTGGGAACTGAGCATCTGTGTTTCATCTAAAACACGAAAGAAAATAAGATGAAGGTCAAAGAGGGGCTCAAAATTCCAAATAGTTTACATTGATTTTTTTTGATGTATTTTTAAAAGAATGATAAAAAAAGCTAACAATTCTGCGATGTAGATTTTACTTTCTATTTTCATTCCATGTAAAAAAAAAAGAAGTGAGCTGAGGATGGTGTAGAGAATCACAACTTGACTCAACGCATCGCGAGTAAGGAAAGCCTTTCATCTTAATGCTGGGTTAATGAGCAAATTAAATGGGTATGGAAAAGTAAAAGTAACCACTATGTCAATGAAATTAGAGTTTTACGAATGTCAGGGTGGTTGATTGGTTGGCTGAAAACGATCGGCGCTTCTCTATTGCTGAAGTATTGACAAAGATCGCACATAAACTTCCATACATAGAGAGAAAGAAAGGAAGAAAGAGAAAAGGTCAATGTTAAGTCACAACTCTAAAAGGTGACAAGGAGGAGAAACAAATGAATAGAGATTTTTAGAAAATAAAAAAAAGTTAAAAATATCGTTCCTACTTAATTAAGATCTTATGTCTTAATCCCTACCTTCCTTCATCAATCGGAAACTTATAATATCCCTTCCATACCTTATTTTTAACACCAGAGTAAGGAAATCTCAATCTAGAAAACTATCAAAATAGAACCCAAAGAACTACAAAATTTATAAAGGCTAAATTGAAGGATCCATTACTTTTACATATTATTAACAAAATTATTTTTGAACGAGACTATACGCATGCCACTCAGAGGGAACACCCAAAACAAATATCGAAATAGGAAGGGAAAAACCACACACTGCTTACTACTTTCTTAACTTGTGATGAAATTCAGTATTTTTCCATTTTACTTGAACAGAGGGAGAAATGGAGGGAGCCGGATTGAGGGCCGAGGATTATGCAGGGGGGGTATTATGTTAGTCTGGATGGCACTACTCATATCATTTCTCATGGCTCGCAGCAGTAATGCAATAGCAGATGTGAGTAAAATACCTGGAGATGGTAGCGGTGACGATAGTAGTAGTAGTAATGTTGGGGAATTATCTCCAACCATCACTACTGCTCCTAGTATCACTACTGCCCATGATTCGAGTAACGAGGTTCTTCACTTGCGCACCACCTGTGAATCGGGACAACAACCAAAGTCAACGTCTAAATTCGGTCATGTGTTCTGTAGTCAGAGCTCTAGATTATTGCCAACTCTATTATACTACCTGATAAGTGCATCGAGTATATTGCTGATCTCTTGGATAATTTGATGCTCAAGAGCATGTTAATCTCAGAATTACCATAAGAAAATCGTTGCTATCATTCCACGTGCCGACCCCAACATTCATTCAACAGCGAAACTATGTTCTGTTAATTCTTAAAAAGTGGGTCACGATAATCATCGGAGTTTATTCCGGGGAAAGGTATGAGTATGGCTGCCAATTACATCAAAATTAGGTACCGGAGAGTCATGAAATGACTTAAAGTCTTTTCAATGCATTTTCAAAGTGAACGGATCGTGGACATCCGGAGAATCCATTACTTGGACGAGACTGAGATCAAGGAGGAGCTTGCTATAGTTATAAAAGAATAATCGCTCGAATCACGAGAAAATGATGTTGGATTCTTGGATCATTGATAGCTTTCTATTTCAACCCAAATCAAAACTTTTTTCCAATTTTCTACAGAGAAGTTTATGATGTCAAACTCCAAAATTTTCATCACCCTACTTCTAGCGATTTATTTTCAACAAAAATCCTATTTTATCTCTTGATTCAAATGTGTTTACTTTACTTTCCCACGGTTTTTTGACATCGTTATACTTTATTAGTTATAACAAGAAATTGATAGCGGATAGAGAGAAAGAATTGGCGCGTCAAAAATCTACTTTGTGAGATGTTCATCTTCCGGTAGTTCTGAATGTGACAGAGATTGTTGATCACATTAGTGTACAATATTAGTGTTGAAAATAAACTTTTACCGGTCAGAAACTTGATAGATCAAAATAAGGTTCGCAAATAAAGGTATCTTACCAATTTTTTTTACACATAAACTAAGAAGGAAAGCCGTTACGAGACAACACGCTAATACAATGAACACAACCTGTGGGAATTTTTTCACAGTAACTGCGTAAATCAGGTTTAAAAACAATGGACATAAAACCCTCATAAGAGAATGCAAGAAGCCCATGGAGCCTAGTAGTTGGCCAACTTGATTAGGCGGAACGTGCTTTGTCATGACACTTTTTAATGTTGGACTGGCGATACTGCCTATCGATCCTATAAGGCCTGCTATGACGAAATTCGAACTACTGCGTGTAGCAGCAAAACCAATATAGCCAAGAGTCTCAAAAAGAATACCAGATCTAATAATCGACAATTCCAGAGAATCAAACACGCCATTTGATTGCTCTCTCAAAGGATTATATGAGAGGCCTGGAAGATGGGCCCAATAAGTGTTGAAGATTATGTGACATATTCTTGGAATAAATATCAAGGCACAAAATCGGGATATATTGATAGTAGAGGTGAATACACCCTGTTCAGCTATACTTAAGTCGTACTGATAACTCAAATAATAAATTGTAACTGTAGTAGCACTCATAGTAATGCCAGTTACAATTGCATCAATAATAGAGAGAAATATCAAATTAATTTGAGGGTCAACTGATGAATTACAGTCTATGGGATGAAAGACTCGTAAGGGGGCTGTGAATTCAAATCTCTGTCGAAATATATTTAATTTCGAAGTCGAAGTCTCTGGTATCTTATTTGCCTCAACAATATAATTTGTTTGTATTTTTTTTCGACACGTCTTGACGAAAGACTCTGGAACAATGAATGAAACGATAATCAAAAAGAAAAAATGGAGGCTTACGGCGGCATAGAACGCAGATACCAAAGATCGTGTATGTCCTACCAATAACGCTGCCAAAAGAGGTCCGATTGCTATTCCTAGGAAAAGTGAGCCATGAAAGTATCCGAATGCTACAGCCCGCTTAAAAAGCGGAGTACAGTCTGTAGCATAAGCATGTGTAATTGCAAAGCCAGCTGTAAATGATCCACAGACCCCATCAATCAATGACGAAAGAAGTAGCCATCGATAACTTAATGTGTTGGGAAAGCTCGCCAGTAAAATTATTATAAGATCAGCTGTTAATGCTCCAAGGCTAATTAAAGATAATATCCTTAGTCGACCGTACTGATCTGACCATGCTCCTAATTTTGGTGAGACAAAAGCACTTAAAATTCCGGTGACCATAGTCATATATAATGTGAATTTGACTGATAAGGCCTGGATCTCGGGAATTTGGCATTGAGGATTTTTATCAGAAATAATAGGAAGTTTCAAATTTGGATCATTAGGGAATTTATTGATTAAATAATTCCTGCATGATAAATAGAGTATTAAATTCAGCTTTGGTACGAGTACACCTCCCACTGCCATCGCATATATGAAAAATGTAGGCAGCATCCAGTATACCTATTTTAAAAATAATATGTAAGCAATGGTATCGAGATGTGACGATATGTTTCACAATCCTACCGAGGGTGTCTTCCACCAAACTGTTCCTGCATAATTTTCCTCATCTTCCCAGTCAGTGGCACCTGCTCTATCACAATTATCATCGTTTTCACTTCTGCCTTCACGAAGTAACGGTGTAGTCTCTAACTCTTGCAATTTTTTTGCTTCATTACGAATTTTTTTCTTTTTATTTTCCTTTAAAGGCGAGGATTGAGACAGAGAGGGAAGTAGTTCTGGCTTGACCGTCATAGTTTCTCGATGTACATCATGAGTCATAATAAATCGATCAATTTGGTGTTAATTGAGATTGGGAATGAGAGAGACGATGGTAGTTGATTCCTTTAAAGGGGGAAATAGATTCCTTTTCAGCTAAATGCTCGCAAAGCCATTGTTGAGAAGTGAAGACATTTGGATAGGACAAAGAGGGTAGGTAATGTAGGCTTAGTAGAGATGTAAATGTACAAAAGTAATCAAAGGATACTAGGTGGCTTTGGAGGAAACGAAGTCGAAGCGGCTATGCTAGAATCAAGGAAGAGACGAAGAAAATTAAGTTGGTAATGCATGGGAGGACAGAGCTAAGAATCATCTCTTTGGATGGTGACATGAAAGTAATAGAAAGGTCAATTGGCGGTAATCCTTGCCAACTTCTCTCACTGGAGAGCAAGCTATAAAGACAGTTTGAGATTGCCAATACACTTGTACTGGCACTGCTATGAATCTTTTTGTGTTGATAACATGGTAGATTCTGCTTTGTTGTAGTCTTTGATAAATGTACATTATTTTTACAAAAAAATCCCTAGTAATCGTACTCCAACATCAGAAAAACCCCTCCTGGCTTTGCATAACTCCGTATGATTAAGATGAGAACAAAGAAAACAACAAAAATTATACTGTGATATAACATTTCCTTAAATATAATTTCAACTTGTGATTTCATAATTCATCTGAGAAGAATTTCTTGGTTTCTGCACATCTTTCACTCTTACAGGCAGGACATCTTAATCCCATCTGTCTGCTACAAGTTAACCCGCTATCTAGGTGAGTTTTGGCGATGTCTGCTAAAGCCTTAATGAATACCGGATGGCCATTCAAGCTTGCAGATCTCTTTACTGTGTCCTGATGCCCTGACTCACCAATGACTTCTTTGTCTAACTCATACAGGGTTTCAATATGATCGGATGTGAAGGCGACGGGAATTAATATCAAGTGTTTGTTGCCTTTGGCGATGTAGTTTGTAACTGTATCACTTGTTTGTGCTCCAAGCCATGCCTTGGGACCGACTTGGGATTGCCAGACAAGACGGTATGGATGGGAGTGCCCTAGTCGATGCATTACAGCATTGACTGTTGCTGCTACCTCAGCTGGGTATGGGTCACCTAGAAAGTTGGTTAAGTTATACAACATATATCAGATAAAACTTTACCTCTATTTACTACAGACATTGGTAAGCTGTGAGCTGAGAAAAGAAGAATGACCTTTTTACGATCATTCTCAGGATATTCTTGAAGCTTTTCCTCAATATTTAGAGAAATTGCATCAATAAGACCTGGGTGGACAGGCCATCGATCGATAACACTCCAATTAATTGTTCCTTCACTTCCATTCTTTAGTGGTGTGGTTGAATTCTTTCCCTCAAGTCTCTGCCTCCATTTCCAGAGCTCATTAAGACTACTTCCTGTAGTTGAACAGCTGTACTGAGGGTATTGTGTAAAGGCAACAGCTCTTCCACCATTTCCCCGACCAAATCCATCATCTAGCAGTTTATTATACATCTCCTCGGTTAAAGGATTAGCATATCTAAATGCGACATAAGGTTTATGTGGTGCTGTTTCAGGAGAGATCTTATCCAAAATTTTACACATCTCTTCGGCCTGAAACTCTGACCATTTTCGAATTGGAGAGCCACCGCCGATTTCAGAATACTGTTTTACTATCTTAGGTGTACGACGACTGGATATTAGGGGACCTAAATAGTTTTGAAAAGGACCGAGAGGAATAAGGTCTGCGTCTGCCTGAGATCAGATTAGATATAGGTATGATAGAAGCAAATTTGCGTACAAAAAGTCTGCTCAGAAAGTCTCCCACTTCGGATGTGGTTGATGGACCTCCCATATTCATAAAAACCATGGCTGTAGGCCCTCTTGAGCTAGTGGAGTTTTGTGTTACAGGGTGTACTGGAGTCGCAAAACACCTCCTTTGATATGTAGAGTTTTGCCATGATAGTAACTTGCTGCTGGTATTTTTTATCTTTTGTGAGATTGAATTTTGAATAGAATGAGTAGCTGGCCGGTAAGCCATTTGGTGAATCGTAATTCTCTTGGTAAAAGTGTGAGCGAAAAGTGCCAGAGAGATGTTTAAATTGTCAATTTTTTGAATAATCTATGACGAAATCATAACACGTGAATAAGTGTCATGCTACATGCGATAATTATATCCTTGTACGGCTTTCTTGTCGCGACGCGTCCTTACGCTCCAATTTGAAGAACAATCATAGGAACTTTGTCGTCCTTGGAAGGATGGATCATCTTGTAAATTGTATAACATTATTAACTATACAAGCTTACGATGGAATATTAAAGAACCTAAAATTATTTTGTCGATATCGTATGCCATACTACGTCCGAATACACAGTACTATCATTGTCGATAATATAGCTTAAACTATAAAATTTAATTATGTTTATTGAGGCATATAGCAATGATATTGATAGATCTAGACATGGGTTGATTGATAATAGTAGGGTAATTCCGATACTAAAATCTGATGTAAATTCATTAGCGTCTTTTTTTTTTTAATTTTTTTATTGGAAATTACAAAGCTTAAACAATTAAAATGCTGTTATGCGGGCCAGAAACGTAGCCAGGGATATTTTGGGCTTCTCTAATTTTGTAATCATTGAATGAAGCCGAGTTTCGCTTAATGTATGTCCGCTTCTTTGATCTGTTTGTTGTCTGGGGCAACGTTTAGTACACAGACCTAACGAAGCTAGTAAATACCTGAAAAGTAACATAGTTAAAATACGAGGTATAATGACCAAAGTAAAGTTGTTGATTCTATTCCTCTTTATAATACCATAATCATAGGAACTTATCAATTAGGTCATTTAAGTTCCGCAGCTTTTGTCATCCCTCCTTGAACAGAAATCAGCAGCCATGACTGGATATGGTTATGGAAAACGAGATGAGGAGGAGGAAGATATAGATGAGGAAGATATAGATGAGACTGTTTGCCATCATCCCTTCGCCGCTCTCGTATTTTTCTACTAATCAAAAAAGAAATATATGGCACAAAAAGATGCCTTGCTATTCGCGATTGAAGTCAACGAGAGTATGTTGAACATTCAGCCCGGAAAGGATAGCGCAATTGTGGCCTCCCTCAAATGTTTTTATCAGTTGATGCAGCAGCAAATTATAACGAGCCCCAAAGATATGATGGGCGTGCTACTATTTGGCACAGAAAAGGGCAAATTCCAAGAGGACAGTGACCAGAGTGATCTCAGAGCATTAGATTTTCCTCACTGTTATCTTCTTATGGATTTAAATATACCCTCTGCCGAAGATGTCAAGCTACTCAAAGCTATTGCAATGGGTGAGGAAGGAAGTAGTGATATATTGAAACCAAGTACTGAAAAGGTATCTTTGTCTGATATGCTCTTCTGCGCCAATCAAATATTCACAAGTAGAGCTCAAAAATATGGGTCAAAACGGCTATTTATCATTACCGATAATGATAACCCACACCAACAAGAAAAAAATGTAAGATCTCAAGCTGCTGTAAGAGCCAAGGACCTGTATGATTTAGGAATTAATTTGGAACTATTTCCAATCTCTCATTCTAAGCATCGCTTTGACCGAACCAAATTTTACGATGTTTGTATCCTACTTCTTTCATTTAATGATAGCTATTTTCACTAATCACCACTCAGGATATCGTATATCGTGATCCAACTGAGGAAATCAATAACACGATTACTTCTAAGGATCTAAATTCAGATAGCGAGGACAGTCTCTCTTTTCTCAGCAAACTAATATCAGATATTAGTTTAAAAAAGGTGACTAAACAAGCCTTATTTTCAGGCCTTCCTTTTGAGATCGGTCCGGGGTTTCAAATTTCAATCAATGGTTACAGTATTTTAAAAAAACAGAGCATTGCTAAAAGTTTTTGGGTTTATGATGGTGGAGAAGAGCTCAAAATTGCTAATTTAGAAGGGGGAAAGATGACAGACGATACGGCAGTTCCAATAAATCAAGCAGATATCACGAGAGCATATAAATTTGGTGGCACCCAAGTATATTTCTCATCCCAAGAGGAAAAGAAGATTAGATTGTTTGAGCCACCAATTCTTCGTATTCTTGGATTCAAATCAAAATACTTGGTTCCAATATGGATGTCAATTTCTACACCTATTTTTATCTACCCTAGCGAGGAAAATGTTGTTGGCTCTACTCGAGTATTTTCGGCACTCTGGAAAAAACTTTTAGCCTCAGAAAAATTTGGTATTGCTTGGTTCATACCACGAGTAAATGCCTCTCCGAGTCTTGTAGCATTAGTACCTTCAAAGCAACTTGAAAGCAGCTCCGGAAAACAAATCGTGCCGGCTGGCCTATGGATTCATGTGCTTCCCTACTATGATGATCTTCGCGAGACCCCTTCACTACTCCCTCCTATCACCGCCCCTGATGTTCTAATAGATGAGACGCGAAATATTATACGACAACTACAGCTTCCAGGAGGCATATATGACCCCTGGAAGTACCCAAATCCGGTCCATCAATGGCACTATCGCATTTTACAAGCTAAAGCACTTGGCGAGGATATCATGGATATAAGACGTGAAGATAAAACCGAACCAAGATATAGACAGATCGAGAAACGGGCTGGTAATTTTATGAGACGGTGGAATAAAATCCTTGAAGAACAGGTTATAATATGCCAAAGAAAATTATATGGTAATAATGCTAGTAATGATTTAAAGAGAGAAGCAGGAGACTTTTTGGGTGATTCGTTAGAAATCCAAGGTAAAAAGAAGATCAAGATGAAATCAGTAAAATGATAAAAAAGCCTTTCTTAAAGATCTCAATCGGGATGATATCTGTAAGTCCTCCACTTCTGTAGAAAGTTGGAAACAAGTGAAATGACGCACGATCATGCTGATCATGGTATTAATCCTTCTATCTTTCTCTTAGCTTTTTGCATTATCTTAGACAGCTCTATCCAGCATTCTAATGTGACAGTAGATTTCTAGAATACTAAGCATCGAGATAAGAAGAATGATGAACTATATTCTAAAATGTGGCGCTAGTGGTCAGAAATCCCCAAGGTGTAGCCAGTAAACAGATTTTCGTCTTGCTTCAGAAAACATAAAACCCGAGCTTTCGAACGTCGCAATCCCCACACAAAATGAGAGATTTAGGACACAATTTATCATGACCTTCCAGAAAATTGCAGATCAAAGTTCTCATCACTTTACTCGATAACAAAGTAGGAAAATAATGTCTATCTGAATTATTTTCAATATTTATTCTCTTTGCTACAAGACTATCGTATTTTGTATTAAGACGAATAGGTTATTGGATTCGGGACTTGCTGGTGGTTGGTTGAAATCACAGCAAGCATCCAATGGTGCTTTCTTCTGAACGTTGCGAGCAATCGCTCTCTTGCATTTCTTGCTGGCTTGAGATCAATATCTCGGGACTAACGTAAATATATTGAGTCTAGGGCATAGAGTGATAGCTACGTACGTCTTATTTAACTCCAAATAATTTTGCTTACTGTATGTCTTACTTTTGTTGGATTTGTATCGATTAGATTGGCGGGTGCTCAAAAGCCCTGAAGATGAGAGAAAAACTATCACATATCGTTCCTACATCTTTTTCATTATCAACAATTAAAAATGGTTGCTATCATGGTGCGATCTTTTATTCGTGAATGATAGGTATGCTTTTTTTGCTATTCTGCTGCAATTATATCTCTCAGATCCCGTGTAAGATAAGAATCAGACTTATTTTTTTTCGTAACTCCAACAAGTTGGGTCCGAAATAATTATATTTTATGCTGATAATTTTAAGACAGGAGATCGCTGGATAATAACCTCATTTACCGTAGATTGTCCAGAATGACGACTACTGGAGATGGTCGGGAGATGTGTTTTATTATCAAAGACTGTTAAGTTTTTTCATGGGATCAACTCTCTTGCAGTGCCTCCAGAACTGGATTGTGCGAAAGAGAATATATATTTGTTAGCTGTCAAGTAATGTGATTTTCACAAAGATGAGTAGGAATGCAAATTCAGATAATTATTGGCACTACTGTAGAAACTGTCAAAACCCCAAATTACTCAGCATAATTAGCTATGGACTATGATAGACTATGGGTTTTATCGGGCTCTACCATAATTTAAAAAAATAGAATTTTTACTTCATAACTGATAGCGTGCCTTGATAAAATTCACCCGACTTATCCTGTTGCTCGACATATGAAATATAGTACCTTTTGGAAGTCAAAAGTTAACAAGGACATGATAGCGGGTTGATCAGCATCAGTTCAAGCTTTCAAGTTACCATGACAAGCCTGGTGTCCTCAATCGTGGTCATAACGTGTTATCAGTGATGGAGGTACGGGCTGGAAACATTAATTAACCTGATTTATTACCAAGGATTCCGAGAAAAATCTTATCGCTTTCCAAATCATTCAAATCTTTGATGTTGCTAGTAATACGGTTATGTATAGATTGATATTTGCCTATGGACAGCTAGCTTAGATATACAGAATGATCAAGACAGAAAAACTAACAACAATCAGTTCAAAACACACATATCCATCCGAAGAGCTAAGCACGTAGGTTGAAAAAAATCGATTTCTGATTTGTGATCGATTATTTATAATTATAAATTTTTGAATTTTTGAAAAGGAATGCGAAAATATTTCTGCAGCTAGCCGTGTTCTAGTTATTCATTGTTGGTTGTGGCGTTTGTGGAATCTGCGTTTGTTTTTTATATTATATAAACTCTCAAATCTCTCTGCTATTCTTCATACAAGTCGACTCTACCATATTGAATCATACCGAATATCTTACTAATTTCTGATGCCACAAAAAAGGTTCTCGAATGGATAATCAAGGCACTGAAAAGAAGTAACAACTCTGAAGCTTGTCAGTCAGTTGTACGTGCGTATATTTTAATATCCTGTAATACATGAGTGCATGAACGCTTGTTCACTTCCTCTGTCATAACCAATCTAGCGTTTGATCAAAAACAACATGACTTCTTATATTCCAGGGTGTCGGTACACTGATCCAGCAAGACTCATGTGTGGGCTTTCTATATCACATATGGATAATAAAATGCACTCGGCATGATACTGATTTGATATTAGGCGAGAAAGAGCCCAATGAGGGAGCCTTGCAAATCTTCGAAAAAGTCAGAGTTACTTCAATATAACTGGACTTCTTTCCTCCCAAAACTGCTAGACAAAGTCTATTGAAAGTTAGTGAAAGTTGCTATCATAGGCCACTAATCTCCTGTCTATTCTGATAATACTACTATACTTGTGCCTAATTTGATGTAGGAACAAACCATGTTAACCTTTTAGGTGTATATCTACTGGCGCTAACTCATTATCCTTATTACTATCACGTCTTTGACGTGCCTGTTTTTGATTCATCCTCCTCCATTCATTCCTACTGACTCCAGTTGGTCTCAGAATTACAACGTTCATTTTACCATCCAAGGCTGTTCGCTTAAATTTTTATAGTCTCAAACTGGCCTAGTGGCTATCTCGGGGAAATCTGCACACAGAAATCGGCGTATTTGCCTCGAGGCATTACTTCAAACGAGCACACAACCCCTCACTTCTCTAATTTTTTAATACTCTATTGGTTCATTGATGCGTCGGTATCACTTTTTGCTGTTGCTAGTCACATAAAATCCCAATACCCTCCTTGACCCAATCTTCTCACTGTACTTAATTGACTTAGATTATCGAGATACATATAAAATCTCAAGAGTACTAGTTCATTTACTCGATCTTTAGTTCATGACAATATTACAAAATAATTAAAAGTGATTTATTGTTGTGGCTGCCTGCCTTTGATATACAAAATACAACAAAAAGTAAGCCCTTTGCAACTATTTAATATTTGAGCGGATGGCTATCTCTGCCTTTCTTCTCGCAATTTTAGAGCAAGCTAAAGAGGTAGGTGTAATCCTGCTACGAATGGAACAGGTTATTCTAAAAAAAATTGACAGCCATTACATTGTCTTCATGGGGCTGGCTACTTTACTCCCAAAGAATGGGTCCAGTTGGACCTAATCATGAATAAAGAGTACACCTGGACTAAGGGTCCGCATGACACATTTTTTCGAAATAGCATCAATAGGGTTACTCATTTGAAGCATGAGAACTCACCGTTTTTCGCAGAAGGGTGCAAAGATGCTTCCAGCTCAGATGCTATATCATTGTGTGCTTCTATTGAGCCGCCCATAAGTGATATCAACACATCGCCTGTGTCTGTCGAGGCTCCTTGGAAATTCCCTACAAAAATGATAAATGGAAAATCTTTTGAATCCTCGTTGCCTTCCAAAAGTGACTTTATACCGTCAGTATACAGTCGAGAGCAACGACAGTCGTCTAGCTACACAAGTATCCTAGGTGATGAATTTCAAGATCTCAGTGCACCTACGAAAGAGAATATTCCAGGGTATCCGCTGTCTGCTGTAGGCTCAGATGATAAATCTGCACTTTCTTCATCGGCGCGGAAAATGAAAAGCATATCAGCCTGGACGTCTGAAGTCCAAAATAATACCACACGTCAATTACCAGGCATTCATCAAAACATGCATGCCCCATCGATATCCTCTCAGTTAAAGAAAAAATATTCTCGCTCTCCTAGACCGAATTTCATTGAAGACCAACTAAAAGAGCTCAAGAGTGACGTCAATATATTCGAGACGAGTAATGCTGCAGAGTGGGATGATGATGTGAGCCGGGCACTAGATAAAAGTGGCCCTAAAAAAAAAAAAGACCCATCGACTATGGTTGATGGAAAATATGGAAAAGTAGGCAAAAATCCTTGTAATATCTTCATAGCTTTCAATTGAGCCGTAGTAATATGCGTGAGGTACGCTTTATCCGTTTTAAGTTAGCTAATTTGTTGAAAGATAACAAATCTTATTGTTCAAGAGGGCCAAAACAAAAAAAATCGTCAACAGGCATCCTCAATCTCTAATTTCTCATCTCGTATAGCTACCCGTAGTTCAAATCGGGTAGTTGATGTATCACGTCTAAACCGCCAAAAAGAATATAAAGATCGTAAAAGTATCAAAGATAATGATACAGGGACTCAACAAAAGATACGTGTTTGTTGGTTCTGGGCTGAGTCTCCTGGTGGTTGCCGTTATAAACAGGAAGAGTGTTTAAATCTGCATATAAAACCAACATTAAATGGTATTTCAAGACACCCTAATGGACTTGGGAAATCAGCAAGAACTCCTAGCGGTAATAAAATAGGAAAGCCGCTAACATGTTGGTCTTGGGCATCAACAGGGACTTGCAGTAAGGGAGACCAGTGCAAAGACGCTCACGGCTGGGTTATTGGTGGAGTTTCGTCTGGCCCAAAAAAGAACCTGGGCTCATTGAAAACCGTGGATAAAGAAGCAATTGAATATAAAAAGAAAGAAGAAACAGAAGTAATAGATATAACAACAGCTGTTGCTGCTGCAGTAGCGACAATAAACCAAAACAAACAAGAGACAGATGTGGTGGAACTAGTAGATCTTAGGAGTAATGAGCATGAAACAGATGATCGTAACCCGCCACAATCATCTGTATTAATGAGTCTTGATCCAACTCTTAACTCAAGTAGCATTCAAGCTTAGCTCAGACTTTCATTCCTTTAGAAATAGGGTTAGCCTCTCTATAAGTCGAGATTTACTTGAGTCTGATGACCAAAGTCGTAGGTTTCATACGTCCTTGGTATACTTCCTTTATTGCTAACAAAATATTCAAGAAACTTCTACCGTTGATACACTCTGCATATTCTATTTCAATGGTATAAAAGAGTTATGATTTTGATTTAGTACTTCTATTATCGCGTATGAGAAGACAAAGATTCTCTTGAAATTAACGAGCGACCGACCTTCTTTTATCATTCAGTATTGTCATGAATATTTTCAAAATAGAACTGGTAGGTTTTTCCAATCTCTTTATTACTCAATCTAGTCTACTTGTCTTTTTTCATCACTCCTCACGTCTTTCTTGATTTCACTCTCACTCTTTTCGGAATCACTGAGCTTTTTAATTATGACGTATGACATACCCTATACCAAAATGACGAAAAAGTTCAACAATTTGCATGAATTTGAAGAAAAAATTCTATACCTTAATCGGAATTTTGCAAACAAATTTACTTTGCGAATATTTATGCCGACATGAGAAATCAGTATCATATTATCTGTCAAAAGAGATCTTTAAACTAAGATCAAGTACATCTTGCAGTCTAAGAGAGGTTGTGGTAGGTATTGTGGTAGCATGTTTTGGCGATGTTATCTTAAAGTATCTGAATCTTACATCTATCGACTTCATTAGATAGCCATATATTGGGAGATACAAAATTTGATAGTATTTTGTCCACGTACTTAGTAATGTCATGTTTTTTAATCTGGACATGATATATTATTTATAGCAATCATTTTATATTCTACGTGTGTCAATGCGAGTATTTTGAGATAACTACAACTTAAATATTCATTTCCACTTTTTATTTGAATCTCACATATTAGGGCGATCGATATAGCGACAAAATACTTTCTCCTCGGCAGCTAAAAGCTTCGATGTCTATACTTTTGGGCCTCTCTTGCCTAACCCTCCTTCAACTTAAGTCTGAAGACGGTCGCGTATTATTTGGTATTTGACGCGCCACCGTAGTTAGTTTTGCATATGGATTTATGTCTAATGTATTCACAAGTAGCTTCTAATTGATAATCCATATTTTATTAGTTGAAAAAATTTAAAATTGGGCGAAATAAGAGAAGTTTTATGTGTGAAATTCAAACAAAAAGTGAGAAATGGTGTTGAGCACCAACTATTTAGTTGCTGCGCCCACCCCCAGCGAGACCAAAACTAATAAGGGGCGTGGCACTCGTAACAGCAACAAATTGACCCGGGAAGCAAAAGGAGGTCTTTCTGAATTTTAAACCCCTTACTTACTTCACCACTAGATTTGACACATTTTCGTGTCATATAAGTCATGATATAGAACTCTGAGTGATTATATATCTTGCAGGTAAGAATTTGAAAAACGAGCAGCGAGCACTACAGCGAATATCATGGAGCTTTATATTTATTGAAAAACTGGTGTAGATAGCTAGCTATACCCACCACAGAAACTAGATTCATGGCTTTACATCATGAAGTCGAAATGAAAAATCGCAAATGCCAATACTCAGTTGATAGGCTCGATTTATAGCGTGTTATCTGAAGGATAAACTGATTTAAAAATTGATATCTGAGAGCACATTAGTTCATTGTGAAAGAGAGAAAAAAAGGCTAATTCTATTTTTCAATTGCTGTTTCTTCATAGCCATAAGCTGAGATTCGAGCTTATCAGTCGAGTAGTGTTGGTGTAATTGTGTTGTGCCATTTCGACAAGGAGGCTCGTTGAGTTGCAATACCACCAACCCCAACTAGGCCGGCCTCCTGGAAACATTCAAATCAAAAAGTTTGAAGTATGTGTTTTGAATGCGAAGCTCCTGTTATTTAGTTCAATTACTTTTTGTTTGAAAAGCGAAAAAAAAAAAATTCTGTCGTTGAGTTGCAATATTGTTGCGAATGACAATTCAACGTTAATCTATGCAGGCTTTTTGAGTAAATATGTAGCCTTATATTATCCGCAAAAGAGCTATTTATTTCTGGAATTTTGTTTATCTATCGGATATCGAAATGCTTAAAGTACTAACTAGGTTTGTAACTTTTGTAATATGNTTATATTATCCGCAAAAGAGCTATTTATTTCTGGAATTTTGTTTATCTATCGGATATCGAAATGCTTAAAGTACTAACTAGGTTTGTAACTTTTGTAATATGAAATTGGACAAATGTTCGTGACGATGTATCGGTTCAGAAATAAAATTCTATTGTTTGACGGATCAAAGATTTGCCCGCCCGATTGTCGGTTCGATTTGGGGCTAGCTATGATCAACCGAGCAAGAAAATGATCTTCATCCCGAAATTTCAAATCATTCTCAAAAATTTATCAAGGGTCCTCAAGATCACCGGCAGAAATTATGTCGATCTTAAAATTGCATAGAATTTGAAACTTCCCATGTGGAGTTGGATTAATCAGCAAAAAACCATACAAAATGTTCAGAATAACTTTTCATTCAGGCCTCCAATGTGAAATTACCATCAATGTTTGTTACATTTTCTCGGTTAAACGAAGACTAATATCGCGCTCAATTTGTTTTTTGTGTGTAATTGTCACAGGCCTGTCGCCTGGTGTAAATTAGGCTAAGGCCTAATACACACGTGACTTTTCAT